>JAWNMR010000156.1:1800000-2012500 GCA_035043845.1 Drosophila picticornis
ATTTCAAATTAGCATCGTTCGTCATTAAGAATTTACGTTGCCAGATTGCATTTGTCTAGATTTTAATTTGATTTTTTTAGAGCAGTAGAAATAGTTTTAACTAAAATTACACAAATTTTGTTTCTTTGCAATTGTAATTAGTCTAAAATAAGGAATATCATGGCAATCCACATACTCTATAAGCTTTTCATACGTTAAGTTTAAATGCAATATTGCATCATGTTATCTTTTACCTTGACTCGAATGGTTCCGGTGGCCATAGATTCCGCGCCAAGCATTTATAACGTGGTGGCAACGCTCGAATTTTACAATTTCGGACGACAACCCTACAAAACAGACGCCGCAGCCAACATCACGTTTTTTGATTTTTGCAGCTGGCGCTGTTTTTCGCTTTTGTATCTTTGCAAGCACCGTTATGAGCAGAGCGGCCCAAGCGCCATAAGTCAAAGTGAATCAAAGTGAGTTTATGAGACGCTTAGATACGAAAAAATAACAAAAAAAAGAGAAACAACTAACTTAAAACAATTAGTCCACTCACAAATAAGCAAAGCTATAACGGATCGCGAGACCAAAGTACCAAAGCGGCAGTAAAACAACAACAACAACATCAGCCCAACAACAAAAACACGCACGGCACGCAAGCGCTGTGTGCAGCAGGACAACAACAACAACGACGACAGCAATTCAAAATGGCGCCAATTAAGGGCACAACTCGAGCAGCGGCTGCTGGCAGTCAGACAGCGGTCTTAAATGAAGTTTTACCGTCTCGTGGAAAGGGGCTGAGCCGACGGGTGGCGGCGGGTGGCAACCACAACCATAACAACATCGATCCAAATATGGAGAATATGCAGACGCGCGGCAAGCGCAAAGCAGACAATAGCCCCATAAAAAATGATAAGATCAAGCGCACGGCGCTGGGCAATTTGACGAACAATGTGAAAATTATGACCCTGCATCCCGGCGAAGAGGATCAGCAGCAACAGCAGCAAGTACAAGCGTCCAAGAAGTCTACAGCACAGCAGCTGCAGACGCTCATGGATGCTAAGAACAATGACAATGTGAACGTGTTCGTCGCCGGCGCAGCCACAGCAGCCCCTTCCATGCCCAATAAAATAATGACGCGCGCCTCAAGCAAGATGGACGATGCCGTGGAGAACTGCCACAAGGTGCTCGACAAGTTCGAGGAGGCGCTGACGCGTCCAAAGACGCGTAAGCCACTAGTGGCCGCCAAGAAACCAATGGCCATGCCGGATGCAGTGCCGCAGCCGTTGCACAAGTTGCCAGCACCGCCGCCACCACCACTGCCAGCAGCAGCGGCTGTCGTTAAGCCGGTGCGTCGCATCTCAAATGATTTTAACAAGACTGAGGAGAGCCTGTATATGTCTGCGCTGGAGGATATCTCCACGTCCGACTCGATGCGTCTCTCGGGCAACTTTGAGGCCACCCGCCGACGCTCCGCCAAATTGCAACAAAAGACTGACCAGCCAACGGCAGTGCAGCAATCGATGATTATTGCAGCCGCTGCCGCTGCTGCTGCTGCCAAATTGACGCCTGTGCCACCTGTGCCCTCGGATGTGGAGGACTTTGATCGCAAGAATTGGGATGATCCGTTCCAGGTCTCCCACTACGCCATGGATATATTCAACTATTTAAAGCAGCGTGAACCAGAGTTCCCCATACACGATTATATGCCGCAGCAAGTACATTTGACCACCTGGATGAGAACACTGCTCGTCGACTGGATGGTCGAGGTGCAGGAGACTTTTGAACTCAACCATGAGACGCTCTATTTGGCTGTGAAAATCGTCGATCTCTATTTGTGCCGCACGGTGATCAACAAGGAGAAGTTGCAGTTGTTGGGCGCCGCTGCCTTCTTTATTGCCTGCAAATATGATGAACGTCAGCCACCATTAATTGAGGATTTCCTGTACATTTGCGATGGGGCGTACAATCACGAGGAGCTGGTCAAAATGGAGATGGAAACGTTGCGCACCATCAAGTATGATCTCGGCATACCGCTCTCGTATCGCTTCCTGCGCCGCTATGCCCGGTGTGCCAATGTCCAGATGCCCACTCTGACTCTAGCCCGTTATATATTGGAGCTGTCGCTGATGGATTATGCAACGATCGGATTTAGTGACTCACAGATGGCATCGGCCGCTCTATTTATGGCGTTGCGCATGCATGGCGGCGTCGCAAATTTGCACAAAAAGACCTGGAGCTCAACGCTGATCTACTATACGGGCTATCAGTTGGCAGATTTTGCCGATATTATTCCTGTGCTGAATGGGGGACTGCATCGGACACCGCGGGCCACAATCAAGACGATACGGAACAAGTATTCACACAAGATCTTTCATGAAGTAGCCAAAGTGCCGCTGCTCAGCAATCAGCAGATGTTCCAATGCAATCTCGATCTGAACGATAACAAGAATATATAAGGATTATCGATGTAAGCAACACCAAGATTTTCCATTTAGCCAAATTAACAATCGAGAAACAAACAAAAAAAAAAATAAAAAGAAAGAACAAAAAAATGTTACGCTTCACTTAGACGTTAAAACCAAAACACCAACACAACAAAACAATTAAGAAAATAACTAAGAAGAAGCCAATTCATCATATTCATAAACATATTATATAACTTATATTTTTATTTTTACCTAATTTGATTTTATTTTGTAACGTTTTTCACTGAATTACCATTATGACCATTAACATTACCATTAACATTAATTAATTTTTCATTGTTTTCATTCACGTTTATTGTTTAGACACAACTGACCGCCACCCAAAAATAAAAATGTATCGATTGTATTTAAATGTATGCAGAATCCCAAGAAAAAATAACAATAAAATTTTACACACATACTTTAGGCACAAGCAATGCTCTGACATGGATTTTACTACGCGACAACAAATATATTCAGATGTTTCAGATACTACTTACTATAATAAACGATACTAACAACTAACCAGGATTTGTTCCTCCAATTTTATGTATGTAATGTGTTGTAGTTGTTGTAAAATGATGATTATTGTATTTGTTAAACATTCATGACTTATATTTATGTACGTATTATGTTCAATGTTTGTCTAAGTAATTGTAGTAATTGTATTATGTATGTATTCCGTATGCCATGTTATCCTATATATGTATTTGTATATGTATGTATTACGCTCTGCCAGTCAAGAATAACCAATAAAACACACACACACTCACTTTTCAAAAACACTGATAATTATATATATTATATATATATATTGAAGGCTGGAAATTGCGTAATGAGAAAGTCTCAAGGTATGTCAATTTACTCCACAAACGAAGCTATATTTTCATATATATTTGCTGCATTCTTGTGTGTCGCTCTAGTTTCCTTTGATTTTCTTCAGGTGAGTCTTTGATCCTTTGTCACACACACAAATCAATAATCTCGTGTATTTATTTGTTGCAGGCTCTTTATTTTTTTTTTGGCGCGCCTGCAGCATTTTTAGCGCCAAATTATATTTTTGGGCAGGCTGCGCGCATGCGCGCCGCAAGACTTCAACAAGGACATCGACATCCTCGGGTGCCCGTTCCCGCACCTCGCTCCTCGTTCTCATTTCCCGCTCTTCTAGAAATCACTGCACACATAACCGATTTCTACCGCTGCAATTTTGAGCCCGAAAATAAAAAGGTCGTGTCTGTCTGAATGCCTGTCTGTCAGTCTCTCAGTCTCCCAGTCTGTCTGTCTGCTTGACGTTTTCTACCACCTTTCTTAAGCATGGAGCACAATGCTTTTTTCGGCTGCTTGCAACCAGGTAGTTTTATTTCCTTTTGTGTGCTTCTTGCTCAACGTAAATGCAATGCCACTGATTATTTTTCCGGTTCGCAAGGTAGGGTGTCCAGGACAAAGGTAAAACAACAAAAATAAATAGTTGTCCTCGTGCTGTTGCTGCGCGTCGTTCTGCTTTTTTTTCTTGCTCAAGGTGCAACCCGGAATACATTGCTAATTACTTTGGTTTTTGGTTGTGTGCGGGGAAATCAAGTTTATTTTTTTTTCACAGCAGCTGCCTCTCGTTGTGACACCTTCTGACACCGAAAAGCAGGCGCAGACGGTAAGGAAACTTACACCTAACTTATGACCATAACTTATACGTGTGCTCTTTTCAGTAACCTGGTCGGTTGTAGGCACCATTATAGCCGCTACTAAAGCCACTGCCGTAGCCCTGCGTTCCATGATTGTTCAGCACGTCAAAGGGTCCCTTGTGTACACCATCCTCGGTGTATTCGGTTTGCATCTTATATCTGTGATTCCAACGATCCCCTTCTCCTGGTCTTGGGTGCGGTGCATAGGTATATTGATTCTGATAGCTGGCGGGTGGTGGTGCTGATGGTGCCACTCCTCCGGGGTAGTTAACTATTGGCAGGCTGCCTGGCATACCAATTGGTCCTGGTCCCAAGCCCGGATAATAACCTGGCATATATACGGGATATTGTGGTAGATATTGACCGGGATACGCATAGCCGGGCTGTGGAGGCTGTGAAGACGGTGCGGGCTGATAGGCAGGTTGATGTGTACCATAGCTTGGTGCATTACCTCCAGAATGAGCTGCAGCCAGTGGATTTGGATTAGGTAGATATTGTTGAATTGGATAGCCAGCATGTCCTCCGCTCGGCTGTTGACAGCCAGTTGGAACTAAATTCGGATAAGCACCCGTTGCAGGACGTCCGCATGCAGGTGGTGGTGGTGCTACGGGCAACTGTTGTGCTCCCGGTTGTCCAGCATAACCGATGGGCTGAGGAACAGGCCCGGCGTATGCGCCAGAATGTAGATCGACACCACTGCCCCCACTCTCATGACCGGTGGCTCCATCAACATCACCGTATGGATAACTTGCAGCTGGTTGCTGCCTCAAATCCGGATATAGCTGTGAGTTGAGACGAGCGCGCTCATGATGACGATTGCTGGTTATTCCCCCTTTGAAAGTGGAGGCCAAATTGAATTCAGTATTAGTATCCTCGTTGCTCTCATCGCGCGCAAACTGCGATGACGACGATGCCTCGGCTATGCTAAAAGTCAGGGCCAATATCAGCACTAAATGGGTAATGCTCCAGCACATTTTGATGCTTCCAATGGTACTGGACAATAACAGCACACGCTTCGTATATTTAAAGACGGCTTAGCTTTGATTGCTTCTGCTTGGGTTATCGCTAATGTCGATTGCTAGACTGAGATTATGTCTCACTGAGCTGTTAATAATAAAAACATCATTAGATGATGTTTTGCAAAAAACCGAACACGAAAATCTCTTCACCAAATTAAGAGGCTAAATACTGCTAATGAGTTATGAGCTTGTAAATGGCGGGGATTTTGGTTTGTTCAAGTGGCGAATTGTGCTTCGGGCTATGTGTTAATTGTTAAAATAAAAACAAAGTCTGACAAAATATTTCTAATGAAAAAATGTATTTAAATATTTTAAATTGTGATTCCTTGTGCCACACCCAAAATTTCAAATATTATTTTGCGAATTTGCAGATGATTTTATATATATTGGAGACAAAAATTACGAGGAATTTTATATACAAACTATTGCCACCTAATTTGTATTGAATTAAAAAAAAAAATTTAAATTGTAGATTTAAGAACGAATTATTTTTATACAAAAGCTGTTGATTTTTATATATTGATGATGAGAATAAAATAATGTAATATACATTTTCAATTTAATAATTGTCGACAACTTCGCATTTCAGAATTTCCATATACACTATATTTATGCGGAGGGTTATTCCCACAATTTTTATGCAGAAACCTTGACTTTCTTCAGCTAGGAACGTTATTATGTTGCCCGGATAATCCCACTCAGTTCAATACCATCGCAGTGACCTGATTAGGAGCATCAACATTATTGAAGGCTGCTCCATGAGTAAACACATTGAATATACAATATATTATTATGGAATATATAGTATATATATATATATATATATATATATATATTTATTTATATATATTGATTATCAGCATGTTTACCATTTGCTATATAAGCAAGAGTCTAGTAAGAGATTGTCATATAAATATTAAACCGTAACAAAGATGCAGCTCAACATTGGATTCTCATATATTTTGCTGTCGCTCCTGCTGGGTGCACAGGCCAAGCCGACCTTCGATAAGATGGCCGAGGTGCTGCTGGACGTTCTGGATGATAGGCCACATTACTCCAGGCCGCCGCCGTATTATGGACACGCGCGACCTTCTGGACCACTTATACAGGAGGGTTACGATCATGGCTATGATTATTACTATGGAGGTGGTGGTGGACATAGCTATGGAAATAGTGGAGGGGTTATTGGACATGCCTATGGCCAAACGCCTCCTCCCCATGGCTACTATCCCAGACCGGTGCAGGGACCAATGAAGGGCTACTATGGGGAACCTCAATATGAACATCATCACTATGCACCCAGTGGACCAGTTTATGGACGTGGTTATGGCAGATCAGCTCCAGCTGGAGTTGGTGGCTACAAGCAGCATGGCTATTAAGCTTCAAATGTTATCAACTTGATTATATGAATTTAAGCTTAATTACACTCTTTTCATAATTTATTAAAATGTTTGCCGCTTTTTATGTATTTAATTTGTATTTATTTTCATGTATTTCTAAACTCGACGAACCTGTTTCCAGAGAAACATTGCGCATTAAATGAAATATTTATTTAAATTAAATCTACTTTATACAGATTGACGTTGAGACTGATTGCAAATTAAATGGAAATACTTATATATAATTATTTAATCAGCTTGCCATAATTTTTACTTGGGTTGGTTCCGCTTGGGTGTCCAGAGTGAAAAATTGTAAGTACAACGGTACAACGGATCTGGCCTATGTTTTACCAGGGGTGAAAGTCAGGTGTCGGTGCTAGTGTTATCAGATAGTTCGATCTATAGACTGACGTAATTTATGTTTCATTCAGATTTGAAAAGCAATCGCAGAATGTTCATGTTAATAATATGACAAAGTAATTGGAGTCGTTTAATAAAATATTACTTTTTTATTCACTTAAGATTAATAAATACTCGAAGAATCGTGTTTTGGACACAGCGAAGACTAAATACTCTTTCAGATCAATCACTCTACACATATCACTATATACATATCTTTGCGCATATATCGATTACCGAAAATAAAGCAAACGAATTATAAAATATAAAATATATTTTTCTCTTGAGGACTTTGTTATATACTGTTAACTGATGATGTTCTTTTAACCATCAGAAGAATTGTTACTTATCGAAAAAGTTTCGATTTCGTTCATTGCAGCAGGGGATAATGTGCGTTTACTTATTTATTTGTATCATCGCCCTTTTCTTAGGGAATTTCTTTTTTAACTTGTCGAACCTGTTTGTAGTCTATAACATCAAAGTGCTTAAACCTTCCACACACGAGAAATGAACTTGAGTTCGAATCTCAGACAATGTTTATTTCTGAGTTTTTTGAATTGAGCTTTGTGCTTTGTGTTTATGTTTATTAAATTGCAAATAATATATAAATATTTATGTATATTTATTAAAGTTACCTATAGTATATACAACAGATATAATGAGTAGTTATCTAATCGATCAAAGTATGCGCACATCGATTTGTGGAGGATTGGGAGTCGGATGAGGCTCCAATAGTGGAAGATTCGCATTGTCGGGTTTAGGCGGCGGAGTAGGTGAAATGATCAGAGGTGGTGGATTTTTACCAACGATCAGCCTATTTTCGGTGGGTTGTGTGGGCGGCGGTAGAGCAGTAGGATTAGAATTTCCATTGCCGTTTGCGGGGGGTGGTTGGAAAGATCCACTGTTATTGTCCCAGCCGGGTTGGGGCTCACTGCCCCATCCATTCGGTGGGCCTTGAAAGTGTAGACTTCCCGTATTAATAGGCGGTTGTTGTCCGTTACCATTTTCCGACCCATTCGATGGTAGTTGTCCGTTCATATTTCCCCATTCATACGGCGGTTGTTGTCCGTTTCCATCACCCCAGCCGGGTGGTGGTGATCCATTGTTATTGTTCCATACTGCTGGATATGGTCTGCCTCCCCAGCGTCCTCCAGCACCCCAGCCAGGTGGCGGTTGTCTACCGCCTCCCCAACCACCTCGTCCGGGATGATTTCGTCTACCACCGCCCCAACCGGAACTTCCGTGTCGACTACCACCCCTGCCGCCGCCTCCTCTATTCCAACCACCGCCTCTATTCCAACCACCGCCGCCACCTCCATTCCAACCACCGAATCCACCTCCACCTCCATTCCAACCACCTCCGCCACCTTCATTCCAACCACCGAATCCACCTTCATTCCATCCACCTCCGCCACCTTCATTCCAACCACCGTCGCCTTCACCATTCCAAGGCATTGGTTGCTGTAATCTCATGCCAGGGCTGGGTCCGCTTATGCCGTTAGTTTGCCAGCCAACACCGCCGCCATTCTGCTGTTGCGGCCAGCCGCCGAAGGCGCCGGAATCGTCCGAGGATACCGATGAGGATGCCGATGAGGTTGCAGTTGCGAATTGTGCGTAACACGTGCGGGAACAGAATAAAATTAAAAGCAAAAGGCACTTTGTCAAGGCCATTGGCATTTGTAGTCGTAGATCGTTGATATATTGACAAAACAGCGCCTATGCGCTAAGAACAACGAACACTGACTGAGGGGAAAATTTTATTTTTGTATATTTGTATTGTCGATAAGAGCCGCTGGCTAACGTTCAGATTATATATTCAAAACCTGTCCTCGGTTTTGTTTGTCTGCTTAATGCTTATGGCTTGAGACTTCTGATTTGTGCTAATCATTGCTGAGAGCATTGATGAGCGATTGTGAGAGCAACAAAATAGATTTGCTCTCTCTTTCTCTCTCTCTCTGTCTCTCTCTCTCTCTCTCTCTCTCTCTCTCTCTCTCTCTCTCTCTCTCTCTCTCTCTCTCTCTCTCTCTCTCTGTCTCTCTCACTTTCTATCTGTTTCTAACGGACCGTATCATCAAATCATGTAAACAAAATTGAAATTGACAAAGAAGGAAAATAATAGTAATAATAAAAATATAACCATTAAGAACAGTTATCTTAGGCGCACCGAAGATTAAATACCCTTGTAGACCGAAGTTGACATCTAATATTTTATTCCGCTACGATATTTTCGTTACGTTACAATATTTTCGGGACAAATAATATTAACATTAAGGAAATTTGGCATTTATGATCAGATTTCGATTTCCATTCTAAATTTCATTCGGTTAAAGTTAGGCTGACTTCAGGTTTCGATATGACACCCTGTACAAAAGTAATAAGTTTTCCCACATTAAAATTAAACATTTTTTATTCAATCGCTTGATTAACATAAAATGGAAAAATTCGAATTTTTAATTGATATTTAAATAGTGTGAGATATTTATGTGCTCGTAGCCCGATTTGGAATTATCGAATTGAAGAATTTCTTAGCCCCTATTGGTCGTCTCCATCTTCATTTTAAAACTGTGTGATCGGATACATCTTATTGCAAAACTTCCTTATACATTTTTTGTTACATTTTTATAACAAGAATTAATTTAAAATGTAAGTTCAGAGTATCTCAAAGTCAAACGGCGACTAGAGCATTCTTAATTGTTTTGTTCGCAAATTTATTTACAAAACGCAATAAGTGTTTCATCAAAAATTGTTTTTATTTTTATATAAATCAAGTATATTCAAAATTTGATTATACAGAACCTTATTCTGCGTTTCAACAAAAAGTACTTGGAGCAAAAAGTGCTTGGAACACACACAAAGGAAAAATCACATCTTGCTATTCTCATAATATATGTTATTGCGTTTGCCTATGCAATCTGACAATTAACGAGACATTAATTAAAACTGGCGCACCTACGTCATTAGTTAGTCATATATTGTAGCCACAGCTATGCTTGGGTTCCAGATCTTTCATAATGCACAATTGAGTATTGCTAGCTAAAACGTGATTGTTGTTTTTCTCATAGCATAGCTTGAAAACTACGTCACAAGCTGTAAATGGAGAAGTTGGCTTTAGAATTTATCGGTTACAGTTTCTACACGCATTTTCATAATATGCTCATTGCTTATTGTTTTTACATTAAAACCTGATCGATAAGCAGGAAACAGCATTCTAAGATTCTTCTGGCCAATTACTTGGCCATAATCATATAAAAGGCTTATGTCTAGTTGCATTTAAGCACAGTTCCACTTCACAAACAACATAACAATGATGTCTCCGTTGCAAGGAAAAGTTTTTCTAGTCACTTTATTGATCTGCCTTGTGCTGTTATCAATGGCTGCTGGCTTTCCTCAAAAATCATACACGGATATTGCTCGTGTCGTGAATCCCAATCCGTACTCTGGAGTTGGCTCTAGAAACTATCCAGGACAACCTTTTTGGCCAACGGGACGATAAAGAGAAATTGCATCTCCATTTTAGTCCTTGATTAGTTTAATATTTTGCTTTAAATAAATATTAATTTGAGAAAACATTTTGAACACTTTGTAATTTGCAAGCGCATATTTATAGATTCCGATTGCAGAGATACTTCCCCTTAATAAGTGTCACTTTGGCAATGTCGGCTTGACATATTATTACGATGCAAACTTCACCACAAAGTTAGAAGACCCTCGGCAAGATTATAAAATAAACAGAGGAGAGGAAATCAGATTGTGGCTACTGCTGCCGTTGACCGTTGGCTATTGGATGACTGGCAACGGAGACGACAAAGACTCAAAGACGACTCATGGATCCGCTTAGATGGCGTTTTCTTCCCAATCGGACGTGCTCGGCATGCTGATTATGTTGATGTCGTGTCTCCGCCTGTTTAACTTTAGGTTATTCGCAGTAATAGATTTAATGGTTTTGGGATGTATTCAAGCATTAGCATTATGGTAGCAGATCTCAAGCGATTCAGGTGTTTAAATAAAACTATTAAGAGCATAAAATTTGTCATCCTTAGCTCGCAGGGTATAAATAGAGGAGAGCTTCGTAGATGTGTGGCCAGAACGCAATACGATTCGAATCAGAGACATGAGAGTTCCTATTTGGATGTTCCTCACCTTGCTGCTGGGCAGCTGCCTTGACTTGAGTCAAGCATTGTTCTTCAAGGCACTTAAGGCACTAAAAGGAGGAGGTCGTAGCTATGGAGGCTTCAGCTCTGGATATGGAGGTGGCTACGGAGGTTACAGCTCTGGCTATGGAGGCGGCTATGCGTCCAAGTATGGCTACAATAATGGTTATGGAGGTTATGGAGGCTATGGAGGTTATGGTGGCTATGGCTATGCACAACAGTCCTACAGACCCCGTTATCGCCAGCCAGCGCGCAAAGGACGAACTTACTCCGATATAGCTAGAGTCGGGCGCGCAGATCCCTATCTAGGTCTGGGTGCAGGTCGTTATCTACCCCGTGCTCCCTACTCACATCTGTGGGGTTAACATTTAATAATTGTAAATATTAAACTGTAAGTTACATCGGGTATTTAACAGAAATAAAAACAGTGAAAGTTAAGTTAAAAATAATTCAAATTTAATTTTTCTGTTATTTTCAATTGTGGCTAAATTTAAAATTTATGATCAGATTTTCGCGGCATGTCTGAACGATTTTATTTAAATAAATTTTAGACGCGTGTAATTGAAGTTGCTACGTGACTGAACTGTGACTAGATCGTCTATCTATATAGAGTTGGGAGGGTCACGTAACTGTCACGCGAATCACGCTTCAAAGAGCAGCAGTGAAAGAAATTTTAATTATTCGCTTTGGAATATGCGTACTTAGACGGAAAAGTGTTATTTAATTTTGACTGCTATAAAAAGATAATTTTTTTGTTGAAAGTGAAATCTTACCAGTTTATTTATGATAATACTCATTTCCTTTCATTTTAAGGAAATGTGTAATTTAATTTGTATTCCTTTTTAATTATAAGTAATTTTGATTGCAATGATCAGAGGACATTTTTCTTGAAATAAATAAAATTTTGCAGCCAATTGAAAATGTACTGAGTTTAAGTAAAATTGTCTAGGATCATTCCTCAGAAGGAGTTAATTATTTATAATCAAAACCAACACAAACATAAACTATTCAACGCTCGAAATAAGAAAATTACACCACAGATATAGCAAATGTCGATGAGATTTAGAATAAGGTAAACACACATAATATGGCTCTTTTTAGACATAACGAACACCTGGTCAAAATGAAGGCCTTTAGTAAGAAAAGCACGATCTGAAATGATTACTCTTTTGAATAAACAACTTCTGGCCAAGCTAAGACGCATATCGAATTGTTTCATTATGCAGCAAGAAAACGCCCTAAGATCTACAATATATTTTCTTGGTTGGTCGTAAGTTTAAAAAAGAGAGTTGATTTATAGTCTGACTTTGAGCAAATAAATCAAGTTCAAATGAGTCAATTAGCAGTAATTATTCTATTTCCCAAAATATGCAACTTGGGCGCACACTCAACTAGGAGTTTCCCATGCTATCAAAAAACTTGACATTACGGAAAACAAAAACAATAAAGAACACGCAAAAGTATATAAGAAAAATAAAATAAAAATAAATAAATAACATCTTGCTATTCCCATAATAAATGTATATTCGTTTGCCTAGGCAATCGAAGCATTCATTAAAACTGGCGCACCTACGTCATTAGTTAGTCACATATTGTAGTTATTGTGCTGCTGTTGTTTTGCTGTGTGATTGCCAGAGCTATGCTTGAGTTTCAGATCATTCACAATGCTCAAGTTAAAACGTGTTTGTTGTTATTTTCATAGGTGAGCTTAAGATCTACGTCGGAAGCTGTGTATGGATAAGCTGATACTTTCTACAAGCATTTCCACAATATGCTTATTTCTTATTTGTTTATGTTGTTGAAGTATTAACCTGATCGATAAGCAGGAAACAGCATTCTAAGATTCTTCTAGCCAATTACTTGGGCATAATCATATAAAAGGCTTATGTCTAGTTGCATTCAAGCACAGTTCCACTTCACAAACAACATAACAATGATGTCTCCGTTGCAAGGAAAAGTTTTTCTAGTCACTTTATTGATCTGCCTTGTGCTGTTATCAATGGCTGCTGGCTTTCCTCAAAAATCATACACGGATATTGCTCGTGTCGTGAATCCCAATCCGTACTCTGGAGTTGGCTCTAGAAACTATCCAGGACAACCTTTTTGGCCAACGGGACGATAAAGAGAAATTGCATCTCCATTTTAGTTCCTGATTAGTTTTCTATGTTTTTTTAAATAAATATTAAGTTTAAAACAAATTTTAAATATTATATATTTTTTTCAATTCAATTGTTTTTTTTTTTTTTTGAGACTGGCATGACTACAGGGCATCTTTTAGTCAAGAACTTACATGTGAATAATTTTTACTGGCTTGATATGAATTTCAGTTTTTTTTGAGCATTTACGAAATTGCCTTTTAAATGGTGCAAATCGATGATAACTACAGGTTTTTGCGAACATGAAAATCTATAAGTATGATTAGTATGAATACCCATTCAATTGACGTTGACTCATGAATTTTTCAATGTTGTATGCAGCTTGAGTACACTCACTAAGGGGAATACCTTTGGTTCACAATTAAATTGTTATTATAGAACATTAAACAAAATCACTATCCTCATAATATACACACATATGAATGTGTAAAGTCTCATGATGAATGGCTTATGCAATTTGGCATACACATACTTCAGCACATTTGGCAACCACATAAACCTCAAATAGACACACCCTTCCTTTATTTAAGTATCAACTGCTAATTAGTTTTTAAATAGTCAGACTTACGTTGGACAAATCACTCACATTGCTATTGATGGTGAGTGTTGAAAGCTGAGATCGCTTCGCGGAGATATACATATAGAAGTAATGGGCTGTGAGTCAAACGTGATCAGCAGATTTTCAGTGTGAATGACATCTTCAGATGAAACAGCTGAAGATTCGCAGAGAGTGAAAGAACTTGACAAGCGAGCTACGTGCAGAGCATGAGATGTGTGCCTCTAAAACTGCACTCATTGTTGTTGCTGTCAGACGAAAACCTGACTGAACTGAATGTCAATAATCTTCTGGACATGAACATATAAAAGGCTTCTGCTCATCGGCACTGAGGCGCAGTTCTCAGCCAAGAATCTCTAGAAGCAGAATGCAAGGGAAACCCCTCCTACTAATCGCTCTACTCGCCTGCCTTTGCCTGTTTGCGGTGGACTCCCTGGCCTCGCCTGTATATGGACGTCGGCCAGAGCGTAACGGTCGCAGCTATACGGATATAGCTCGAGTTGTGAATCCCAATCAATATGCCTTTGTGGGCAGCCGCAACTATCCGGGACAACCGTTTTGGCCAGCAGGCCGATAAAGATACAATCTTTATTTATATCTGCATTTTTCTTTTAAGGAAATCAATTCACTTATCTATAATTAATTTAATTTATGCAATAGAATATAGAATAAGTGTGCTCAACTTAACGTAGCTTTATTGAAAACAAACTAAATTGAAAAAATTGGCTGCTTTTATTTATGTAATGTGAGTAATAAATAACTTCATATATATATGAAAATGATTGTGTTCATTTAATTCAAGTAATAAAAAAGTTTGGAACTTAATTCTATTTGGGTACTCAATTGCATTGATTTATCTATTGTATATGAGATACTCAATTGCAATATTAAAAAAATTTGATATATTTAAAATGAGCGGCAAACTAATTGATTCAATTCACACAAAAGTATGCAACACTTTTATGCACACACGAAGCACGTTTCAGATTCATAGTCAGATATATTTTAAATGTACGAATGGTAACAAGCTCGTTGTTTCATATGTATTTAATTTTATATATTTGATATTCAATATTAAAAATTATAAAGTACATGTTTAGTAGATTCTCTCTCCCTCTCTCTCCCTCTCTACTCTTAATATATACCATTAGAGTGCTGAGTTCTTGTGTAGTTTCACTAAACTTGGCACAAGTAGTTGGCAACGCGAGCACCTAATTTGCAGCCTAAGAGCATGCTGCACTTTTGTCTATAATTATAACAAAAGTTTCTTGGTTGGCAGCAGCAATTAAAACAAACCTTAATGACAAACATGCATTAAGGCGTCTGGCCACACCCATTCGACTTGCAGTTAAGATTGTCAATTGCTTGACAAAGACGCTCAGTTGACTGACAACAAGGACAAGGACAGGTCGTGACTATTACGTGGGCCATCATCGTTAAAATTGTGCGCTTCAATGGTTAATATTGAAACAACTTCCAATGCCATCTGGTGGATTAAAAATCCCAATGCACCAAAAGTGGGCGACGCCAGCCATGGGGGCGTGGGCGGAGCAGGCAGAAGCGATGGTCGCAAGTCATCGCTTGGGTCGATCTTTTGTCTGGATATGGCTGCATTACTGCGCAATATATCCTTGCAGGGCTACAACAAACTTTTGGCACCGGAATTGACACTTGTGGAGAGGTAAGCAGAGCTAGATGACTTAAGCTGACATATCCTTGCTGAACAAAGTCTACCCGAAGAGACACACAGAAAGAACAAAATTCCATTTTTATGCTGATCAAGAACATATACGCTTAACAAAGTCAGAGACATTTCCCTTAATTCGAAACAATTATATAAAAAACTCAAATAAATTACAAAGGAATATCAGGGCTGGTTTTGTCGCATGGATGTTACTTTATCTTGCCTCACTTCACGTTACGTTCCTCATACGCAACGAGGGGGAATCCCATAGAAAATGTACAGTTGCACGGCGTAACTTTTGTCTTTGCTTGCCGTTTGTCATCGTCGTCGTCATCCTTGTCTCAACTCATCTCATTGCCTTTTTCCACAATTTTTCATTTCCTGTTTCCGCTTTTACCTCAAAGTGCATACATATGCTTAAGCACTGAGAGAAAATCGCACTCGAGTCCAATCTGGATAAAATTTCTATCGTTGTGCTCTTGAAATTTAAGTAAATATTTACTTTTTAATATGCGTAAAGAAGCTTAAGTCATTTACATTTAAAAGTCAATCGATAGGGGTTCATAAAACAAATACAATAAACCTTGAAAAAAGTCAATTTATTTAATCATTTTTCCTATGCGCTTATTACTATTTTTGTATTTAGTTTAAGTGTTATTTTGTTATATAGTTGCTTAGGCTATTTGCACACTTATAGAAGCTAAACCAAACAATATCTGCCAGATTTTAAGAACGCCAAAATAACACAACCCAACCTTTTGCAAACGAGACTTCAATTTAGGTGTTTCTGGATTGCAGAAAAAAAACTTTCTAATGGCGAATTAGTTGAGTGCACTTGAATTGAGTATAAAAATATAAAAACTTGTTTATTTCTTTTTTTTTTTTTTTGAGTGTTGTCGCGCGTTCTCAATGCATCTTTTATTCGTTGAGGGCTCTTCGTTTATTTGCAGATTAATTTGGCTGCTGGTGCACGCGACCACGTTCATTGCAATGCTGTCGGTGCTTTTGCTCACCTGGGAGCAATTTATCGCACAATACTTTGTCATCAATCTGAAGGATTCGCTTTATCCCGTTGAAAAAGTGCCATTTCCTGCTGTGTCAATATGCTCCAATAATCGCATCTCCCTGCAGGCAGCCACCCAATATGCCCTCGAGCTGTGAGTAGCCTTATATCCTTGTATCCTACTATCCCCTTAAGATATTAACAGGCAATCTTATTCTCGAGCAGGCAGCACAGCGATCCTGCACCACGTAGCTTGAAGTACTACTTGGATAAACTGGGGAATCTACGCAAATTGTACGTGCCGAATGAAATGGATGTCGATGCCGAGAATTTGGTTAACTTTCAAGCATTTCTGGACATATTTGGCACCTGGGACAACGAAACTTTCTTCAACACACGACGTATTATGAATATGGTGGGTTAAAGAATTCTAATACTCCTCTGATTAACTCTTTAACCAGTATATTAAATATTCTTTGCAGCTGGCGCCTAAGTGCAATGAATTTATATTGAAATGTACTTTGTCTAACGTGGAAATACCTTGTTTTAGCGATGTAGCTTTTCAGAGTAGCCTGACAGAGTATGGACCCTGTTGCACTTTTAATACAAAGAACAGGTAATTTTGAAATTGATATTGTATTGCATTTAATTACATTATATTTGACAATTTGTTTTATAGACTTAAGAGCCGCGATTATAAGAATCGGCTTGCCAACCCTGACCTGGGCCTTACAGTTGTCCTCAACGCTAGTCATGCCGATTATTTTACGCCAGTTTTGAGGACAAAAGGTTATATTGCCATTATACATAATGCCGATAATTTTGCATCGATAGCTTCGTCGAATGCCTTGGAATTGTTTCCAGGAGAAATGGAGGAGAGTTATCTGAAGATCTATGCACGAGTCATAGATACCGATCCTAGTTTGACCTCCTTTTCACCAGAAGGTGTAAGTTATTGCTATGAATATAAATTATACGACTATATTATCAACAAAATTAACAATAGAAAATATATATTCTTTTATGACTTGTTATTTTCGAAAATAAGCTATCGATTTTTGCTCCGATTTTTTTCCGTTTATTTCTTAATTTTTTTAAGCATATAGAAATAGAACTAGAATAAAATTCTATATAAAAATGCGTAGAGTATATACAGTTGCGGCCTTAAGTAGCGTAATTGCTGCTTCATACAATGCAAATACTCAATATATTCAAACCTCCTCTTACAATCCCTCCGATTCCGTTTACTCTCAAATACAACTCAAATCTGTAAATGATTTTAAATACAATTAAAATCTAAACTTTCCTGGAAAATCATGAAAGACCGTAATATTAACTAAAAAAATGCTACTGATTTGGAAGGTTTCACTACTATTCCACTACTGTTATTTTGACCGGCTCAAGTTTAAATCTTATTTTTTTTTTAAATATTTTATAGGTATCCTATCTTTTAATGTTACTTGCTTTTAGTAGTGCTTGCTTGTATTCAGATAAGATGTTGATAGTATTTTAACTACATTTGAAGTATTTTTTTACAAAATATTTTCCAAAAATAGGTCTGCACTACTATTGATGGCCGCAGTATATACTTTAATTTATATAATTTGTGTGTCCCATATTTTGAATAGATCTTTATATAAATTGCAGTTGTTAGCCCTATGTTTAAAAAACCTGCTAATATGAATAATTTATGAAAATGTTAAGCTTGAATACTATACAAGTTATGAAACCTTGGACATAATATCATAATTAGTTTATACATTAAATTATTCTTTATTATATAATATTAAATTAAAATAAGTTTTGATTTGTATTTTTTTTTTTGCCAGCGCCGCTGCTATTTCCCGAACGAGGCTAATTTGCCAAGTGTGGGTTCGGTTTATTCATTTCCCAACTGTATTACCAGATGTCGCATACGCAGTATTATTGCTTTGTGTAGTTGTCTGCCCTTTCAACTTCCTTTGGATCTGGTTGAAAGTTTGGAAGGCGTCGTTTATTGCACTCTCATCCATGCCACGTGTATCGCTCAGTACGCATGTGAGTCATCAGATCCAATTTCCAAGCATATCTTTGTTGCCAACCTTTGGTTTTAGTCAAGTGGAATAATGTGCTAACTGAGCGGGTTCGGATGACGGGTCTGGAGCGTGAAATCGAGGAGGCACTGTATTGCCCACAGTGTCTACCCTCATGCTATGATGTGCAGTACCGTGTGTCTTTATCCGCTTTACCCCCGGACAACTTTCTGGCAGCACTAAAGCTTGAGGATAATTCTACCCAACTGAGCTCTGAAATATCCATATTAAGAGTTTTCTTTGGCAAGCTAAATGCCGATTTTTATATTCGACTGTTGAACAATGAGTGGTTTGAGATATTCAGTAAGTGAAGTGATATTTGATGAAAACATCTTACTTCTTCTAATTGAGTTTCGGTTGAGTTCGGTTTTCTGACTGGCTCATTGAAGCTGTTATGTTAATATTGCTATATTTAATTTTTGTCTTGAAGCTCTTTGATCTCTTTTAATTGTTATGAATTGATTGTGTTTTTCAGGCACCATCGGAAATATTTTATCAATCTTTATGGGTTTTTCATTGGTGGCCATTTTCGAGATACTTTTTTTTTGCTGCAAGTACATTTATTTGAGTTTCGATCGAATCATGCATACCAGCAAAGCTAATCAGAAAGCTAAAAAGTTGGATGCAAGTAAACTACATATATGTCCATAAAATAAAAAAAAAAATAAAAAATAAAAACAAACAAATGAAAACGATAGCATTTAAATATTGGATGGAATATCAAATGTTGTAATTGTTACTATTTGTAGAAGTATGTAACAAAATATATATTATATAAATGCCTATCCGTTAATCAGATTTATTTATCGGATAAATTATCTATATATAATTTATTTCGATTGTTTGTACACCATGTCATCAAGGCTATAAGAATCTAATATTATTTTCCATTCATCATTGTCAATTAGGATAACGAAATTCTGCTTAAAGTTCCGCTCCTGATCATCTTTAAATAATACTGCACCGGATATCTTGAAATGATATAGCTTCTTATCCGTGCACTCTTGAAAGGATATAGACTCACAGATCACTGCTGTTAAGCGATGAAGCGTCCGTGGCATCTTCATAATCTGGTGTTGAATTTCTTCAGAGCCTTGTATCGGTTTACTGTCAAAATTAAGGATCGCTATCTTATGATACAGATTAGCGAAACGCTGCAAAAATATTTGGCCTTAGTTTCTTTGTTTACAGAATTTGAACGTTGTGGCTACTCACAGAACGGTGAAAGTCAAGGTGCTCGTAGTAAATACGTATGAAAGCCTCGAATGCCAATTCGCTTGGATGATCCTCCGAAACAATGTTATTGCTTTTAATAATAGATTATTTTCAGTTTACTATATAAAACACTCACGTCTCTCATTTTTCCAAATTAGTCGATATTTGCAATTGAGTTTTAGGCGCAGTTGAATTACATGAAGTTGGCTGCGCCGAAGCTTGAGCGATTTCTCGATTGTTGGAATTATCGATATGTTGGTCGCAAACGTTGTGCGTATTGAAGTTGGCAGCGCCTTTAATTTTAATTTGAACTTATTTTGTGTGTAACGTCACATTTCTTGTTTTACAAAAAATGAGTAATACCATCATTTCACCATGAGTAACACCATCAGCGCAATATTTTAATGATGAGCATCAACGAATCGAGTCGAGTCAATCAGTCCGTCCACAAACACAAAATTTAGACTTGCTGCAAATTTTATTGATTCATTTACATACGTATTCGGTTTTGGTAGAAATAAAATTTCGATTCAAATTTCGCCCACCAACGAGTGCGTCTCACAATTTAAGAAATATTATGAAACTTTAAATAGTTAAGATTATTTGATTAAGAAATTGTCATGCAAAGAAATACAGAAAATAAAAAATACTTATATCTTAATTCACAATCAACAGTTGCTTAATATTGCCTCCCCCGTATTAATCCACCCAGGGCGTTTTTTTGTTGTGTATTTTGATTGCTAGAGCACAGCTTAAGCTGCCGTACAAAAATGACATGACCCACTGCTCCTGTTGTCGCTGCTAATGCTGATTATGATGTCGCTGATGATGATGATACTGTTGTTGTTGCTGTTCTCGTTGGCTGACATTTAATGCACGTTTAACTAATTTCATTTTAAATTGTTGACAATTAAGGGAAATTGCCAAGACGAATCGAGAGCCAGGCTAAATACGCAGCGAAAGAGGATGAGTACCACGAGGACGATTGCTGCAAACACCACGTGCCATGTCGCAGTTAATTTGTTGGCAATAAGTTGGAACACGAGGCCTAATTACAACAACACGCACGACATGACTGCAAAATTTTCATTAAAATGAGCAACCAGCGACTCCAACTCTCCCAAATCATTAACAATGTTACACTTAAAAAGATTGGATGCCCTTGGGGTACACAATACCCGTAAATCGGAAAAAAATTTAAATTAAATGAAAATAATTTGTGAAGTATGACAGAGTTCATATCCATTTTTAAATTGTTTACAAATATTCACAGTGGTCACTAAAAGAAAAACTGCTTAGAAAAAAAGTCACCGGCATTGGTTAAAGATAAAACACGAAAAATTAAACAGATATACCAGATATAATATTCAACAACATCAATTCCAATTAAAATTATTATGACAAAACAACGATCGCCCATTGGTACACAACCAATAATTATGATGTTTGGATGTGCAGCTCGTATTTTTCCGAGTGCAGGACTCGTATAATTGTTTGGCGGCCGGCTGAATAAAAAGTCGCGTAGTGCGCAGACAGCCGCAACAGTTGCAATCCACAAACGGCTGACTGAGTTCCAAGCCATGGCATCAATTGCAGAACGGGCAGGACGACAGCGGCTCCAACGATTGGTGGTTGGACACGCCGCTTGGTGGATGCCCATCGTAAACGGTAGTCCAAATGCTATTCGCGATGAGGAAGTAACTGTGCAAAAATTGTCATTTGCCGCTGCGCTTAAGGATTTGCTGGAGAACCTGTCATTTCATTGTTATGGCAAATTAGTCGAGCACGGTCGTCGTATGCAAGAACGGTAAGCTGAGGCCTATAACCCCAATCGCCTTCCGCACAATCGCGAGTTGGAGTCCTTTCAATTAGCTGTCTCTGTTCACAGATTCTTTTGGCTGATTTGCCACATAACTGCGCTGGGCTTTCTAATTGAATTTGTTTGGGGCACGTACAAGGATGCCGCGGAGGAGCTGGTGACCACCGTATACAATCCATTGTATCCCGTTTGCAATGTCGCCCTGCCAGCCATCTCCGTCTGCGGCAACAATCGCATATCCAAGCGGGCTGTCTGGGGTTACGCACAGGAACTGTAAGTACACTTACAAAAATATGTATCCAACTACAAAATCGTGATTGAAAATCAACAAAAAAAAGTAAATAAATAAAAAGTGTCGTTTACTTAAGAGCATAATTATTAAATTGAGAGTTGTTAAACTAGAAATAATATTTCTGCATACTTCTGAATGCCATATAATTATATGCCATAATTCGCTTACTAGTTTATCACCTTCCTTGCAGCAGCCTAAAGGATCCCAAGTTGCGTAATGCGACTTATTTTTACAATGAGCTTCAGGCCTTTGGCATGTTTTATACCCCCATGGATTTTGGCGATTATGAGCGCTTGCTGCGCTTGCAGGGCTTCTTGGATCTGTTGGACACCAAGTCCGATGAGCTGTTCTTCAATACCAGGGAACGTTTACGTGACCTGACTCCGAGCTGTAGCGACATCCTTGTATCCTGCCGGCTTGCAGGACATTATTTCAGTTGCCAAGAACTGTTTACAAAAGTGCTGACCAGCTATGGCTATTGTTGCGCCATCAATCCCAAAGGAGAGTAAGACAATCAGAAGAGCTACTTTAGAATTGTGATATTGGAGATGATTTTTTTTTAAGCTTCCTCAAAGACTACACGTATTATCAGCGTTTCTTTGGAACCGATATGGGTCTGGTTCTAACACTGAACGCCACAACAAGCGATAACTTTTATAAGATACATCAACAAGATGGATTTTCGGTATATAAACATTTTTAATTTTCTATTACTTGATACCGAATCGAATTTCCATCTGATTCGCATTAACAGCTGTAACGGTGTATTTGTATTTATGAACTGTCACGATTTTATTCATAGATTTTCATCTATGAGCCAAACAACTATGCGGATTCGCAATCAGGTAGCGTAACTATACGCTTCGCGCTGACTGGCCAAAATACCCTTCTCCCAATATGACCCAAAATATTGGAGACGGTGCAAGAAGCTCGTCACATGAGTCCCACTGTGGTGCGTCTCACCATCAATTGTGTCCTTCTGTCAATCATTTACTAATCAGTAAATCAATTAATGTTTCCATAGCGCAAATGTCGCTTCTGGGATGAGATGCCGTACAACTTCACCAATCACTATACGCACAGCAAATGCATCTCCGCCTGCCGTGCCCGTAGCATCTACAACCTATGCGGATGCCTTCCCTTTCAAATGCCCCATCGTTTTATTACACAAGGCGAGAGCTTTGTCTACTGCACGCTCCAGCACGTGGAGTGCATCAGGCGCTATAAGTGTGAGTAGACTGTAGTAACTCCGGGGGACTCCTTAATCTCTCTCTCCACCTCACTGTGTGGCCACCTCTTTGAAATTATTCCAGTTAAATGGCTGAATGTCATCACCAGTCGCAAATATGTGCCCGGTCTGGAGCATGAGCTGCAGGATGCTCTCTACTGTCCCAATTGTCTGCCCTCCTGTACGGAGGTACGTTATCAGGTCCGTGGCGCAATGTCACTCCCCATCAATGGCTTACACACATCAATGACGTAAGCAGAATTTATTTTGGTCTAGCGTAAAGTAACAGTTAAGTTGTTCAGTTACATTAATGCTTTATTTAAGCCTTCATTCGCATTAAGAACTTTATTAAAATATCCATTTTCTATGAAATTTGAATACGAAAAAAACTTAAGATAATAGATCGAAGGCGATTTGTTAAGTCTTGATTAGAGATTGAAGTCGAGAAAACTTATTATCAACTTTCACAAATTACACAAAATCACTGCCAAAAATCCACATAGATCTTAAAGTTAAAGACCAGTTAAAGCGTACACATTACGCAAAATGATTCAACATAAAGTTGAAGCTCCATTAAAACATTTACATATTAAATTTTATAGATGCCAAATTGCTAACTTTCTTTAGTTTTTATTGCACAAGTTCTCTCATTGGAAGTCACTATTTTTGTTTGGCTCTTTCCACCCATCCGAGGGATAAGTTACGTTTGCTATACATAAATGAGTTTAATTTTGCAGCAACAGCAACGGCAGGAGCAGCAGCAGTGGCGTTGGCGTTGGCCATAACAGTTATGGCCATGACAGCTCCGAGTTGGCAGTTGTGCGTATTTACTTTGCCGAAACGCACATTCAATACTTTCGCCAGATTATTAAAAATGCCTGGTATGAGATATTCAGTGAGTCCTACTGCATATTACACCCCTCTTTTGCACATACATATACAAATGACTGTATTTGAATGCGACTGCTACTTCATTTCCAGGTACAATTGGCAACATCTGCAGCATCATAGCTGGCTTCTCATTGATTGGCATCTGCGAGCTGCTATTTTTCCTAGCCAAACAATTATGGCATGCATACAAAGCAGCACAGAAGTCGGAACTCTGCCATACCCATACCCATACCCATACCCAATCCCACTCGCAATCCCGTACCCGTACTCACTTGCAGATCCCGAGCCAGACCCAGACCCGGGCTAATGGCCGTGCAAAGGCAACTCAGCAACGGCAGCATCAGGAGCAGAAGCAGCAGCAGCAACATCAGCATCAGCCCACGGAGCTCCTCATACTGCCGTAATTGAGCGAAAGGCCGTGCCAATTTTAAAGCTCACTGATTTTTATACAGTTCTCTATTTGCACACGCATTTATGTTGTATAGATTGTGTGAGTGGTGTGGCGTTATTGTAGTTTTCTTGTCATGGGCGCAGCCAGAATCTCAGCTGGCGAAAGTTCTCTTAGATAAATACTTATTACACAACCTATATGTCCTCAAATTAACAAAATAAAAGTTGAAGTGTGAAAAATTATTTGTATTTAAATGCAGAATGGAAAATAACAAACTCAAGAAAATCATATTCTTGTGAACAGATCAGCAAATATTTTAATAAAGTTTTTGGTCAGCCTGAATATCATTTTCGTTTTTATTTTTAAGTGGACACTTTGGACACTTTGTTTTAGTTCACTACAAATAAACTTCGAACTCGAAATGGATTTAAATATACTAATTAGGATACCTCCAAATTTTCATTGCCCGCCTAAATCCCTTCTGGCTCCGCCCATGTGTGTAGTGCCTCTTTGTGTGTGTTTGTGTTTAGTTGTTGACCTGCGTAACAAATGTTAATTATCGCGCACCGAGCAGCTGCCAGCTGATTGTAGGACCGGGAGTACAGCTCAAGTGCACTTACTTTGCATTGTCACATAAAAATAAACAGCGGCAAGAGGCACAAACTGAGGGGGCTGGGCACATTTGCTAAACACGAAAAGGTCCAGACGGGGACATTAGCGTCCAGAATCTTGGACACTTGCCCACTTGTAACCAGCAGTTGGCAACACTCTAAGCAGCCAACAGTTATGGACCACAAAATCCATGAGATGCTCAAACCAATCTGAGCAGGAAAGGCAGAGCGGGATTATTCTTGGCCCTGCGCCCAACTGCTACTTACAATCAAAATAAACTTTTATTTGTTACAGCTGAGATTGACAATATTGGTAAACAAATGAAATGCCAAAACAGACATATGTGGAATATCGCAAAGCGAATATACACTTGGGGGAATATTTAACTATATAATATAATAGCATTTCAATCTATACACTCTGAGAAAAACTATGCTCAAGTTATACAACCGGAATTGAGCCTTTTATTTTTGAATTAAAAAGCAATGTTCAATGTTCAATGTTCCTACACCAGTTTGATTGTTCAGGTACTAAATACTTTAAAAGAATTTTGCTTTAAATAGAAAAGTAAGTCGTTTAATATTTGTCTTAAATATTAGCCCAGTTTCGATTACAAAACACATTTCGAGCAACGATCGCTTAGCAGTGTTTTGGACAAAGTTTGCTTTTTTTAGTGTTGCAATTAATTTTTATTTAAGTTTTATAAACTATCTAATTTATTATTGTGATAATAAATATTCAAAGCCAGCAAAAATCCAAGCTAAGATACATATTTTGCCTCTTTATTAAAGCAACTGACAGCCTTCAGCTTTTATTTTATGCAGGACTTCATGGAAACCCCACGCGTTTTATCTTAATGAAATTTTTGTTTGAGTTTTAACTTTGCAATTGATTTGCACATTCACTCGGTGGGGGAGAAAAATACAAACACACACAAACAGACATATATATATGCAAATTCTTGGCGCAGTATCTGAAAATTGAAATGATTTTCGTTGAATTTGAATTTGTGTACGGGCGAGTTTGTGAGTTCGTTTGTTTTGCCATGCATAAAACTGCCTAAAAATTGCAAAAAATTTAAATGAACGCACTCGAGTAGAGTACGCGAAATACCTAGATACAACTACAAACATATACATACATACATAGTAGTGGCAACAAAGCAACCGAGGTAAATACTACAAGAGAGAAAATGTATTGAATAAAAAAAGGAAGAATGTAAGGAAAAACTCACCATGGTTTCTGATAGCTGCACCCGTGTGGCGTATTATCGCACAATACAATATGTATATTGGATTATTTCGTTCGTGCGAGCGTACCCAAGGCTCTGGCCTGACTACCTGGACAACCAGACAGACACACAATCACACACACACAGCTTCATAGGCAAATACAGAGTGGAGTTGGTGGTGGGGAATCGTTTGGAAAACTGACGGCTGGTTATTGTGTGTCTGGGCAGATGGGGTGCTATCGATATGAGTTCTTCTATCTGCTTCTGGGAAAGAATTTTATAATCCTTTCCTTCTTTCAATGTTTTTGATTTAATTTTCAGGAGATGCAAAAATTAAAAATTTCTTAATAAATTTTGTGGATGCCTACAGCTAACATGCAATTAAAATAAAAAATGTTTTTTTTTTTGTATTTACTGATAAATAACATTTGAAAATGTTAAATATTCAACTTACATTATCAGAGTTTGACTTTTTAAAGTTATTTGATCACCAAGGGAGCTCAATAAAAGCGCTAAGGGAGGGAAAATTACTTTTAAGTTGCTGCTGCAAAGATATGAAAGCGATTTGAAAGTAAAGAGAGAATTAGCTATTTTTCATGTTTTAGCTATTTTTTGTTTTGCAACTTGTTGTGGCCTTATGCATATAATATTCATTTTGTGTAAAATAAAAATGGAAAGAAATGATCTTTTGATTAAATTGGTTGCTATTGCTTTTTGTTGTAATATTTCCATTAGTTTTTGATTAAATTTCATAAAAACATCTAATAAAACAATTGACCTGGATGTACCCATAATCCAAAATGTAATCGTTAAATTGTATTTTCTGATATAAACACAAAGTGCTTCTTATGTTTTGATAGTTGCAAATACTTTACTTTTGATTAATGTATATTAGTGTAATTTATATCAAAATATTTATGTTTTATTTGCAATGCTAATAACCGCAAAATATAATGAATACAAACAGAGTTAAGAGCTTGAGTAAAGCAGACAACGCACATAAATAATTCCTTTAGTACAATATTAACTTTGAAGAGCAATGGGGAGTTCTTAAGTTTTTCGCACCCTTCCTGTAATAATAAATAAAGCTTAGCCCCTTTTTTTTTTCTTCTCTGTAGTCTTGTGGAGTTAAGCGGTCTGCTAAGGCCAATGAAGAACCACAGCTTTAGAGACTTTCTCAGCCGTTTTTCAATGTTTGTGTCCACAACTCCCAAAAATCGGGGGCATAGCACTTAAGGCACTTTTGTTTCTAGACGCGTTCTAACATTTTTGGGTGTGGGTCTTTTTCCCAGCATGTTTTGTTGGTGTCGACAATGTGAGTTGTCGTCTGCTTTTAGGCGCTTAAGATTTCAATAATGTTGCTGCCGCTGCTGAATTATTAAAAACCAACTGTGCGAGTAAGTAGGCCAGATATAGTGAATGGAAGAGTAGGAAAGTGCACCTAACTGGACCGTTTTAAGAATTTCTTCTTCGCAAGTATTTGCTTGTCATCTTGTCTGAGTTCTTGTCGCGTTTTCATGAATAAACACGCAGACAAATTACGATACTTGACAAACAAAAGCTCGCGCGAGCACCTGTGACTACCGTGCACACCTGTGAATGGTAGTAGTTGTTTTCTTTTTTTCGTACTTTCATTTTGGGCTGTTTGAGATAACACAAAACTGGGCTAAGATTTTAATTGCAAAGTTGCAGTCTCATCTACAATTTTACTTCAGTCTTATGTCGGCATGGAGTAGAGATGAGTGGGAATTGTGCTCTTGCACGTGACACGAATGTTCCCGATTTAGGATGATGTGTGTGTACTTCAGCTGAATTAAAGAAGGAGGTGGCAGTCCCTGTCAGTTAGACCCATTTCAGATTGTTTTGTTTAAATTCAACTTATTTAAGACATAGTAAATCGGCAAATATTATTATTTTTGTTACATTACGCTTAAAATCTAATGTTTCTACACGCGTCACTAAATAACCAAAAATTAAGCCGATTGTAACTGGAGCCGACAAAAATTGTTAAGAAATTTACGAAACTCGTTTGACTTTGAAATGTGGGGTTTGCTTTCTGTTCGTAACAGAAAGACTTATTCTCCTTCATATGAATATTTGTGTATACATTTTGCAATCCCACTCAACATTGGTTGATTCATGCGTCACTGCATTTCTAAGCATATCTAATGCCCGGCTTAGTAGTTTCACCATTTCCCCTTCTTTTCGCTCCCTGATTAAATTCCTATTTATTCAAGGGCGCCCATGCGTTGTCAAGACGCTCTATTTGGCTTGCATTGCACCCACGTACATATATATCTAAGCATAGTCAAACATTCAAATTTGGAAGCAGACCAGAAAAACAGAATGCGAAGCTGTCAAAAATAAAAAAAGTGTATATGAAATGTGTTTTCGTTGCTCAGCCGAACAAAAAAAAAAAACCCGCCCTCAACCAGCTGCGAGTCTAGCGGAAGCCTAGGAGAGTCTAGACATCAATCAACACCTTGGCCAAGTTGATTGACAGGCGAAACGACAGCATGAAAAATAAATCTGTCATTTGCATGTTTGAGTTTCGTTTGAAATCAATATGAATATTATACTTGAGAGGCATTCACTTGTTGTTGTTGTTTTTATGATTGCTAGCGAAGTCAATTTGTCAAAAACAGGCCGCACCCCCAAAAAACTCAAAACCACTCAAAAGGCTTTTTCCATTTTGTTTCAGTTTTTATTTTCAACTGCTAAAGGCAAATCCATCATAGAGTTTATTTATTCGTACCACTGTTAAAAAACGCGGTTTTTTCACTTATAAATACATAAATAAATATGTATGCATGTAAAAAAAACGAACAATATTTCGCACATTTAATTAATACAAAATAAATTATTGGGAAATAAATTACACAAATAAATTTGGCTCTCGAGTTCAGCAGACGTGAAATTGTTATTTGAGTACACTATAATAAAAATATTTGTTAATGGACGCGATTCTCCATTTCCTCTCTTTTTGTACCACATTTGCTCCGCCCCCCGTTGCAGGCAGATACTATTTATTTAAATCATTCAATCAGATTTGCATACATGTACAAAATATATTTACGAACACTGGACGCTGTAAAATATTTTCAGGCTGATTCTTGAAAGTGGCGTTTTTTTAATGTCGTTAAGCTTATTATTTAAATACAAAAATGGGTTTATGGTCCTTACATACATTTTTTCGGTGGCTTTGTGGCTGTATCTCTTGTGTAAATATCCTGAATTGTTTTTTTATGTTCAATTTCTTTAACCAGTAAAATGTATTTCAAATATTCGTGTACTTATCCCAATAATTTTAAATTAATATTCAATAGCCGCTGATCTAAGGCCGTTCTGAATTTTAATAGAAACTCATCCGTATTAATAAAATTACAACATTTTTAAGAAAACAATTTAATAATTTATTACTTCAACTAAATGAATGAAATCGTATCATAAGATATGATGATATCTACCTGTCGAGCACTCTTGACTCACTTTACACATTTTTAATTTCAATGAGGCACATTTTAAATGCGGAATTCAATTGAGTTACACATATCTTAATATACATTAAATGCTCAGCATGCGCCTCAGCGCAGCTCGCGATTCTCGAACACTGAGAGATGTGGTGGCTGAGGGGGCAGCAAAATGTTCGGTTGGAGATTTTGCTGTTTATGCTTTACATGCTGCTTGTAATTTCGCTTGCAAAACTGGTGAAAATATCCTGCAGCTGATTTTTAATTACGAAAACACAGCAAAAAAAAAAAAAAAAACGAAATATGAAGAGAAAAGAAAGGAAGTTGTTGCGACTTCGTGTATGTAAACACAAACACAATCTTGTCCACACACAGGCATCACACACTCACACACACACGCACACACACACACACACACGCACACACCTACGACTGGCTTGCCAGACCTCAATGAAGCCGTCTGGCTGCTGCCTGTGTGTGTGCTTAAGTATACATGTGTGTGTCTGTGTGTGTGTGTGTGGACTTGGCAGCAGATTTCAATTTTTGTGTGTTAATTACATTGCCGGCACAGGATCAGGCTCCTCGATGCCCCCTGCTGGCATTACATGGGCGTGGCATGCCGCAGTCGCTTCCCCTTCCCATCTTCGCGCCATCCTTGTGCTTGTGTTAAACATTTTGGCGCTTGTGAATGTTTAATTATCAAAAATTTGCACTTGATCCTTGTTCGTCCTTTCTTTTTTGGGCCACATTTCGTTTTATGACCATGTGTGTGCAAGTTTGTGTGTGTGTGTGTGGCTTATGGTAATTGCAAGCTCAGAGTGTGCTTCTAATGTTTTACAAGTACTAGTTATTTACTCTAAGCTCATCCGGCCCAAGGATATGCACTCAGAGAAAAACGCTTCTGTATTGGTTTTCAATGCTCCTGAATAAGTTTTATTCGGTGTAAATTTCAAAATTACCATACGTTAATCGGGTGCAAAATAGGTGTACAACTTTAACAGTCTAAATCAAGTCTTGTTTTAAGTTAATTTAGTTTTATTTGAAAACGATAACTGGGCTTACGAACTTGATGACAATGTAATTCTTTATAATTTGAATATACATATAAAAGACTTTTAATGAATTACAGTAAATATTCATTTAAAAAATGTAAGCAATAAATGTTAAACTTGAAAAAATCAAGTTGTTTATTTAAGAATTATTTGCAGATGCTTTTGGAACACAACTATGCGAAAATTGTGCTTAACTCAAACTGTTTTATTTTTAATCTGAGTGTGGGCATTACCCTAGGGTAGAGAGGGGGCAGTTGGAACTCAACTTTGTGGCCAAAGAATTTGATTTGCTTGTGCTGGCATTTTGCATAATTCAAAAACGGGCTTGCAAGCTAGTTGGCCTCTTGTCTATTTATTTATTAATGTTTTACAAATCTACTGACAGCAACAGCAACAGCAACAACAACAAATTATTTATAATTACAACTGAAGCAGAAGAAGAAGAATATAATAAGTAAGTACATAGTGAAAGAAGAGGCATATAACAAAGTCACTACGCACATTTTTCATTTTTATGGTTTTTTGTGTGTGTGTGTGGCCAGAACAGGGCAACAGCAGCAACAACAATGACAGTTTAATGCCTTTAAAACATCAAAATGCCGTTAAACCGGCAAAAGGAAATAATGTACAACAAGGAGCATTCCGGATTGTCTGTCTGCCGGATTCCTACTTCTGGTTTTCTCTTATTATCCCGTTGTCGCCTGACAAATAAACACACACATACTGTCCTCTAACAATTCCAACAACAAAAACAACAACAACAACTACAACAACAGCAACCAACATTAAATTAAATACATAAATCATATTTTTTGTGTGTGCCAACAGGGCGTTTCATATCCTTGCTGGCGTTGCAAAAAAAAATAAAAATGAAAACCTACAAAAAAACAAAAGTAAATAGGGAACACTTTTTTGTTGTAATTATGAATGTCTGCCAAGCAGCGCAACTGCAAAAGCAACTGAGAGACACAGTCCCAGACATTGTTTATCATTTTGGTCCGGGTTTAATGCTCTTTGCTGTTGTGCCACAATCTCCCAGTTTGCCCTAAAGTTGACCCTTTAAGCGGTTTGCTTAAAATAATTCATTTGCTGCAAAAATACAACTTGTTCATTAAAGGTCGAACACAGCTTTTTAAAATGTGTGAAGAGAGAATGTTTATTGCTTGAAGCCGCTATGTGAAAGTGAGTTTATTTATTCTATACTGTTATGATTGATTAATGGTTTTAGTTATGGAATGCGGTTTGTTTTTTAAACTTTGTGAACAATCTTTCCCACACCTTTGACTTGAGTATTCTAAATACAAATTGAATGCCTACATTTATCCAAATATCACATTATTAGTCCTTACCAAATAAGTCAATCAATCATTCAATCGAAACACGTTCTTTTAATTGCATATGCATTGCTTTGGTATAAAAACAGGTACTTAACTAGTTGTAGTTCTTCAGATAAATAAATCACATTTGATTAGTTTGCATGTAAAACACATATTTTCCAGTTTGACATACTCTGCATATCAAGTAGTAAGTTCAAGTAATTTGTTGGATATGTCTGCAAGAGCATTGCGTTTGCGTTGCAATTTAAATGCATTCACACTGATTATTCGCTCTTTATGGTAACAGTTTTAACAGCATATTAATCGAATAACCCAAGTGATTTAAATGCACTTGTGCACTGTTTTAATAACAGGCAACACACACTTGCACACACGCACATATTATCTACATAATTAATTGTTAATGACGATTATATGTAATTAACATGTTCAGGTTATTTTTTCCATGTTTAATTTATGCACCTGATTTAAAATTAATTTCACATTATTTGCTAAATCAAGCGTAAACGCGATAAATTAATAGTTAAAATAAATCAGCGGTCATTGTGTGAATTGTGGAAGAGTTCAAAAAAATACGATTACACAAAAAATCTGGTGTTTTTTAGACTTGAATTAAATATTAAAATCAAATATCCAATTGTAAAGAATTTTGTATATTACATAAATCAGAGTCACACATACTGTGTGTTAGCACATAAGGGTTAGTGTTGGGGGTTGGCCAGGGGTGCATAAATAAAATTTTAAATCTTTTTAGCTGAAAAGCTTTAGGGTTAACTTTGCATCACTTTTGATGGGTTGTTTGTCTTTTACGAGTTTAGATTGTTAATGCAAAAGTTACGCACATCTTAAAAAAAAACAAGAAGCAAGGCATAAAAAAGGGTGTTGAAAGTATTTCCCGGACGTAAGCCGCTTTGACACCTTTTTAAGCACATATTTGTCTTGCATTTCGAGTTTGTTTCAGTACAAATTTTTGATGATTTGCTGACGAGTTTTTGGAGCCCACTTGTCATTTTTAATTGGAGCATATTAAATATGCTTAACATTTTGGCTTTTACTCATTACATGGCCAGAGTTTTATGCCTTTTTCATGATGTGATTTTCGCCCTCTTTCATCTCCATCACGATTTTCCTGCCCACGCTGCATATTTTAGTTTGAATGTTTGCTTAGTGCTTACTGCTTTCTGCTTACTGCTTGTAATACATTTTCACAATGAGTATTATAAGGGCCTGCACATAATTTCTATGCGAGTTGTCGTAAAAAGTGCATAAAATAAATGTGCACCGAAAACCAACGGTTAATATGCATAATATAAGAGTGCCTATGCCTGAAGAGTGCTCCAAATTTTAATACCCTGTATAAATGGAGACGGTTAGTGTGCAATTGCTTGTGAATGCAGTCCACTTATTTTTAATTTCAGCAAGTTGAGAGAACATCTAAAATATCTTGGCGGACAGCTATAAAGGGAAAAAACTTCTCTTAAGAATTTAATAAATTAGAATAAGTCATAATTGATTTAAAAATCTTACATAAATAAGAAATAAATGTATGCATCTAAGACAATTGTTAAATGCGAAAGGTTTTGTTTTTAATTTGTTTATCGAATTTTGTATATTTATCCTTTTGAGTTTGTGAGTAGTATAAATTATATCAATTGGGCTCTGAACGCTTAAATATGCTGAAAGCAACATAACATTCTGCTTACACCCACTTTTTACAGACTTTATGTTTACAGGGTATACAAATAATAATTGGCATTGGTAACTCAATGGTCGGCAGTGAAGGGTCACCCTCTTTCGCTGGGTTCATTCGTTGGTTCGCAAGTTGGTTCGCTGCTTGGTTTGTTCGTTGGCTGCGCTTTTCTGCGTCATTTTAAACGATGATACTTAAGTTTCCATTAAAGCACTTGCCGCGACCATCAATTCAATAAGCGCCCCAACAACCGTTGGACCGTTACATCATTGGTCTGTTGAACCTTTGGAGAGCGTAGTTTGCCTGCTGGCTGAATTCAAGCATACGGTGCGGTTTTGCTTATCTCCCCAAACGGCCCAACTGTTTGTTGTGGTGCAAATGTGGGCGGTGAGTCCAAATATTTACAGCGCACTACTTTGGCAGCTACTGTATTTTATTGTATGGCAATCGTATAAAGCTCATGCATAAAACAGATGTCGAAACTAGTAGAAAACATAAAATTTTTACGGTTTTAAAATATTATTTTCTTAAAGTCGTAAGTGAGTAGATACTTAATTTAGAAAATTGTAAAAACTCATTGCTGACCTTATTGCACATAGTTTGACTGCCAGCCCTGGCATGATAGCGTATATATGCATATATATGTATATATGTAGGTGAATTATATACGATCATATTGATTGCGAGCCCAGCACATGTGAATTGAGTAGTGCTGTGAAATACATTGAGCACCGCACAATTTCATTTAAGTGGTCTGTTTCACTTTAATTTGAGTATTGCCGCCCGCAAATATTTGCACTTTAAACTGAAATCAGTTGGTAAAGGCCATGGCTTAATGCATTCAGCTGCTGGCGCTGGCCTACAAACGCAATGCGCCAAGGCAGCAAACTCAAAGCGGAACAAAAATTGCATAATATTTGACACAGACATACCCTGTAGTTTTCGCTTTAAAAGAAGTTTTTTCTATAAAATTAGATTTTATAGTTTGGCAATCCCAAAAATGCATGACCTTATTATATCATGCTTATAGACCGATACTTCAAAGTCTCAATATGATTTTGATATTTTGTGAATGAATAATAGTATTTAGAGCTAATTTGAGAATTTGTTCTGTGAATACTCATGACTTTAGCTCTCGGTTTATATACCCATTCCATCGAAGAGACTGACTCTAAACTCTTTTTTAATTCACTTTGTCACTGCAGGGTATACAAAGAAAAGCAAAAGCGAAGTAAAAAAGAAAAAAAAACAAGTTCCTTGCTGAGATTACGCACGCAAGAAACACACACGCACGAAAACACACACATACACAGAGCCACACACTCGTCTTCAAGTCCGATTGAGAATACTTGAAATAATTATATAATTTTGCCAGCCGCACATATTTATGAGGCTTAGGGGCAAAAAAGGCGAGTGAAGGCACTTGGCATGGACTCTAATTCCAGGACTTGTATTGCCCGAAGCTGATGTGAAAATGATAAGTTTGCTGCTGGGGCAGGCTTAATAATAATGATAATGTGTCATAAGGTAATTATTCAGTTGCAAAAAGGGGTTTCAGGTTGGGGCATAAATAAATAACCTGCAGTTATTTGGAGTGTGTGTTGACAGCGAAATTGATTGCAATTAATGGACAAGCAGTTCGTTGTGAAGCCAAAGGAAGCTGAAGCTGAATAAAGTTGAGTCGTCTGCGACTGAGGGATTTGTATGGTCCCGGCTAATATGCATCCGCTTTCTATGCAGTTGTTGCTGTTGCTGCTGCAGCTGAAGTGCGTCTACTTTAAGCCTGAGTGCACCGGCTCAAAAGATGTTGTCTGACAAAGCAAACAGAAACTGAAACTGAAATAGTAAAAGCAACTATCTGGGGAGCTGATGCCAAGATGCTTCTCTTTGCATGGTTTATCAATTAGGCAAATTAGTTGGTGAATGTGCCAAGGTTTGGCAAACGTCAACTTTAAGTACTCCACATTTCGAGTCGTTTAGTCGTTTAGTGCGCCTAATGAAGAGAGCTCTAGCTTAAAGCTATCCGCTCGGTTTAGAAATCAATTAGCTTATGGTAAGAGCCTCGGGCTGAGTCTCGACTGTGCTAAAGACCCATTGGCAGCCACTGTAAGCCAATTTGACTATGTCAATATACTTACCAAATACAGTGTTCCAGCACACAAAGAATAAATAACAAGAAAGAGTGCCAGGGACGATAGTGGACGACTAAAGGATACCCTATGCTAAATACACTCTTAGGCACGCCTACACAAAAAAAGGCAAAGAAAATAACCAGAAGTACATTTCCGATTGAAGCCCAAACCGTTTATTATACATTAAAAAGACTCGAATCAAGTCTTCTGCTTACTGCCTGTTACATGCATTAGAGCCACTTTGTGGCAAGCCATATATGTTTTTGTACAGGGTACAGGGTAGAAGACATGCAACCAATGCAGAGAAGAGCGAACGGCATTCGAGGCATGTAAATATTCAAATCAAAAGCGCAATTGAATGTGCGAGTAAAATGTCATCGTATCTTGCATTCAAATCTTTGATTGCCAGCTATTCAAAAAAAAAAAAAAAAAAAAAAAAGAAAGAAAGAAAAAGAAGTGAGTTTATTGCACTACACTTGGCACTCAGCCAGAAGGAGGGACTGAACACAGAGTCAGAGAATACGAACCCGAACTCAATTCAAGCATTCCTGCAGCTCTCCTCCGGCTCCAGGTTCTGCTTACCTGCTGATGCTGGGTGATGCTAGTGACACTCAGACACAGTGCTGGGAATTGACACAGAATAGCAGCCAAATGATAAGGCACAAAGCGAAATGAGGAAGTGTTTAAAAAAAAAATAATAATAAAAAAAGAAAAAATGAAAGAGAGAAGTGAACTTTGCTGTGTGGAATAGTTGCTCCCGCTGCATATAAATGGGGTAGTAGTAATCGTAGTAGTCGCTGGACTAACTAGCAGGAAGTCGACCATGGCCAAAGTGGCATTGATCTTAGCATTCGACACTCACCTAAGGTTGAGGTTGCACCTGACGCTCAGGTTGCGGTTGACGCAGAGGTTGAGGTGTTTGCCTGCGGGTCACTCATCATACACATACACACAAATACACAAACACACACACACACATGCATGTGTATAAAGTGGGTTTTGAGTTGAGTTTGCCACTTGAAATTGTAGCTTTGGGTGAGTCCGAGTGCTTACTTAGTTTTCGCTAAATTTCAAGTGGGTGCTTAGTTAATGCCTGGTTCATTCAACTTTCTAGTGCCTCTCTCAAGAGCAGTACTTAAAGTAAAAACTATTTGATAGCAACTAATATCAGGCAGACCAAGTGCACTGATAATATTGCTCCATCTGCCGCTCGAGTTCGCAACTTGCTGAAAATTATCTGTGAATTAATGCTCAGTATTTAACTTGTCTAATTAATGTTACTTTTAAACAATCTGATATATATTTATTGCTTAGATCAAAGTATTTGAAATGTGCCTGCGAGTCTTTGAAACTTTCCAATTGACAATGTTTATGATTTCGTAACAGTTATTTACAATCATTAAATTTCTTATTTACCTCTGATATTAATATTATAGACTGCTGGGAGCGCATGTGCGATGAGCTGCGAAATTTCATCAAAATTATTGATAGTTATCCAAATTTTCGAAAACCAGCTACTTTTGAACAAGTTTTGACCTCTTTAATAATACTGAATTTGAAGTTCGAAATTCCGTTCTAGGTCGAAATTTATGATGAAATTTATGAAGTTAAATATATAGTTAATATATCCAGATTTCAACGTTTTTGAATGTGAACCGATTTTCAACAAATCTAATTTTTTGATTGTGGTTCGACATCACATCGAATTTCATAGTTAAACTTTTAAGAAGTGTTTAAGGGTCGGATTAAAACTATCCACAGCCACAATTTAATAAAAAGTGGCGCGATTTCTAAAAAGCCCGTCGATCTTTAATATGACTCTAGCTTTCGAAATGTGATAGAATATATATAAATAAATAATCAGTAGTAGTTTCATATTTAAACCGTTGTATTAAAAACTTTACATGTAGGTCATGGCTTGTCTTTTGAGATCAAAATGCAGCTTTGTCGTTTTTTGGGGCGAGGCTGGCGACGATTGTTTGCATAGTCAATTAGCAGCCGTCATTGCGTATGATTGATTTAGTGAACAACTTTTATTGCATCATTGTAAGTGTGCGATTAGGGTCTGGGATGTTAATTGATGTTCACAACTGATTGCATTTGCTTATGCTGCTGTGTGTTGCAGTTGGATTTTGTAAACTTAACGCAGCAAGTAGCTAATAAATATTTGCACAACATTGCGCATGCCTTATGAATAAATTAAACGACAAGCTTGCAGCAATAAACAGCCGACAAAATGAGTTAGTTGAAATTGAACAAGTATTTGTATTCCATTTAATTAAATTAAAAATTAATATGCTCGTCTAACTGATTAAATGGCCACTAATTGTTAGTACATCCGTCTGTTTTGTCACGCTGATTATGGTTAGTCGGTTGGCAAATTGAAATATACAATTATGCATTTTTCAAGTGCATTTTAATTGACCATTTATGTTTGAATGACTAAATGGCTAATGATAAATGGTGAAATGATAAATTGCCAAATGTGAAACGTGAATATTTGAAAAGATTTTCATGCGCTTGTCATTTTCATAGAGCACATGCCATGGGGAAATTAAAAGCCAAACTCTAGCGAAACGGTAAAAAGTAAAATTGCTCGAGTTTTGCACGGTTATTAAGGAACTGTATGGGTGGCAGCTACCAGATTTACCAGCTGGGGCGTAACGCCATGGGGCAACACAAATAACCTCAAACAACAGTCAGCTTGCGGGGCGGGGGAGGATTCAGTCTAAGTGAGGAGTGCTTAGCTCTCAGCTTCTGACAAGATGCCTGTAGTTAAACACGTACATGTGCACACACGCACACGCACACACACACACAAACTGTGCTATCAAGTTGTCTATCAAGATATCTTGTGTGTTTATGAGTCAGAGTGTGTGTGTGTGTGTGGGTGGATGTGTGTGTGCTTGCTGACTGCGCGTTCCACTTGAGGTGTCTTTAAATGCGACCAGATCTTTATGGAGTTGCATACGTGTGTATAGCTTAAGTTAGACCGGCATCTCTGGCATCTCTGCATATGTATCTGTATCTGCAGCTTTTGAGGCGCATCTGCGCTGCGGAACATACGTTGAGGTGCTTATAATACAGATATATTCGCTACTGAAATTAACTTGTTTCCAAAAATTCGTCTTACATTAAATTCATAACAAACGAATGTTGTAAACGTATGTTATTTGTATTATATTTTTCTTAATAAATATACATTAAAACAAAAAAAAATAAATGTGTAAATTTTTTGTGAAACATTTTTAAATACCATTTAAAATCATCTCAGCGAACTTAAGCTTTGAACAGCTGAGAAGACTTCGTGTCGAGACCAAAGACTGCCGTTGATAAAACCAGCAGTTTTTCTCAGCAAAGAGCAACCAACTGTCAACGTTTTGAACGTTTTAAACAATTTCCTTGGTTTTATATATGTATTTATACATTTATGCTAATCGTGTTGGTGCGTTGTAATGCCGCTACTTTAACTTTGTGGCTTTTAAAGGCAACGGCAACGCAGCTGGCAAGCCCTTTTTTAGTTTCAATCCCAATCCCAATCCCCAGTCTCCAGTCCCAGACGCAGTAGCCAGTTTCCAGTTGTCAGTTGCAATCGTAATCCTGGTTACTATACAGACAGCTGTACTTGGTGGGCAGACGGGGCAAATATCATATACACGTAAACGTATCGTGTTTTTTTTGCTACATTTTCGCAGTTTCCTTTCATAACATCGTCTTGTGTCGGCAGCGTTCACAATGCGCTTTGTGTTCGACTTGTTTGAAAAACTATTTTACATTTAAGCGCGAAATTCCACACTATGAATGAATTTTTCATGAGCAGAGCAATCCATAGCCGAGCGGCGTGAAGCGGAGCGGAGCGGAGCAGTCAGCCAACCAACTAGCCAGGCAGAAGGACAGATAGGCACTTGACTTGCCTAGCCAGAGATCCGCAGCACGCCCTTTCCTTATTTATGCACTCTGAGAAAAAGAATAGGGTGTTGCTGGAAAATGAAATCAGCAATAGTTTTTATGTCTCTGTTATCATTTGTAAACTTACAATAGACATTTCGTAAAAGCAAAAACACCTGACAATACCAACAATACAATAATTTATGTGTACTTTTCTGAGATACACTCAAACAAAAACATCTGTTCCAATAGCAAGTCAAACCGAAATGACCTCTTTACTTTGCTCTTCCTTGCAAGTACAATTCAGTATTGAATATTCGTGAATATATATATTATTTTGGGAATTTAATATATTCTGACTTTCTACATACTCAAGCATATCATTTCTCTCAGTGTACTATATGTTTTATTTTGATTTTTTTTTATGAGGAAGGTGAAACCTCGAGCCGACAATGCAGAACTTCAACGCAGCATTGCCCATCATTATGAAGGGCAAGGGTGTCGTGTATAGTGAATTCGGAATTGAGAATCGGTAGTTGCAAGTTGCAAGTTGGTTTTTGTGGCAAGCGTAGCTGATGGGGCGTTTTCTTTTGGTCAGTTGCATGGCATTTTAATTGAATTGATTATTTTAGTGCTTGGGTGTGATGCTGTTTGTTGTTGTTATTGCTCTGATTTGTTTCTGCTGTTGCTGGCAGGCAGGTAAGACACAAAACAAAACAAAAAAAACAACAAAAACTGATAATGATTCGTTCGGCGCGGTACTCGCTCAGTTACTCGCCCGCAGCTGAAATATTTTGTCTGCCTGTAATTTAACCCAAATTCCCAAAGTAGCAAATTGCATTTGGAGCAAAAGTGCAACAGGCAAGCAATACTTAGAAAAAGGAAAGAAAAAAAATTATAAAAAAGGCGGACCTGTCTTCTCCCGTCTTCCAACCAGACGAAATACGCTTGAGGGCAGCTATGTAAATTGTTTGTAATTTGGCGCTGGTTTTGGACCTTCTTTGCCGCCTCGCATTGTGGGCGGTTTGCTGTGGCAGTGCTTTTGGCAATTGAACAAAATGATTATTGATCACTTAATAAGAAATGTTCATACACAATGGCGCCACAGACTGGCGACTCTCAACCGTCCCTGAATGGAGAAATGTTGCCTTTGTCTGTGTTTGGCTTGTCTTCTTCCATTGTGTGTCCCTTGCCGTCCTGGCAGTTCCGTCTGTTCTTGACAAAAAAGCAATTTTAATGAGCTGCATGCGGTACACTGCACTTTAATGCAAAATAAAGAAAACAAAATATCTATAGATATACATAGATATATATATATATATATATATATATGTTCGTATATAATTGACTGCAAATTGATAGATACTTTTGTATCTTTTTCTATCAATTTCAATTGGTATAAGTAAGTTATTATGCTATTTCCTTTTGAGATTGAAAACATCACAGAATAGCCGAATATATTTCTGTATACGCCAGACAATTGATAACAACTCCATTGATTGGAAATAAAATGTTTGCTTCTCTGTTGCTGACAACTTGAGACAAGATAATTTGCTACTTGAATACGAGAAGCAATACATTTGATAGTGTATGTATCTGCAAGATAAATATCTTGCCAAACTGCGGCCTTTGAAAGCGCAAGTTAAATCTTTGAGTGGCAGCTTGGCTTGACGGGCGAATTATGTCTGGGCTTTACCATCAGCGTAATCAGCTCGTCGATGACTAATAACCTGTGCAATGAATTAATGACTTTGCAATTTACTTTTAATTTTATTGCAGGCCCTAACGCCGTCTTGGCCTTAATTGGTAAGCCCGAAAACGTGACTTCTGCTGATTTAATTCAATTTATTTTGTGGCTCTATCTTGATTCTGTCTCCTGTCAACTTTTCTGCCAATAAGCCATAAAAATTTTAAATTAAATAATTGCCAACGGCAGACGGCAGCAATACAATTTTCCATATGAAATCAATGAAAGCAACCAAATATCGCAGCATGAAAACTACCTAGACAATAGAAAGGAAAGAAAAATGATGGAAGAACTGGGCACAGCTGGAGTAAGGGTATATTAGGAGCACATTTAGAAAATTGCCTCAGTTCGTGGTCATAATATTTTGAGTACATAGTTTTACTTTAGTTCAACGTTAAAGGCATTGCAGCATATTGTGAAATTGTGACCCATTTAGAGCCACACAGAGCCCAGACTTGTCAAAAGTGAAACTATGTAAGCGCAATTCTCAAAACTTACCTTCAAATGCAGCCGATAGACATCTCCGTGGTGCCGTGGTGGAGCAGCGGTGCACTGTGTGCAAATACGCAAACATGCAAAAAGTATCTTATGCATAGTTTGCCACTGCAGATTGTCATTTAGCGATAAGCTTTGGCGCTGCAGGCGCATCGGAATGAAATCGAGATACATTTGTTGCACTCGCTGACCCAGTTCTTTTATTATGGCAACAGCATTTACAGTTGCGAGCGTCTAATGAAAGCAAAAACTTAACAAAAATATATATATAGATACATACATACATACATACATACTTATGTATGTATGTATATATGGGAATCACATGAGTTTGTGCAGTCATGTGACGCCTTTTGTATAAATTGACTCATCAGCTACTTTTTTTATCATGCACTCGTTTTGTACTTTTTAGCTTGAAGTATCAGCAGTTTGTATCGTGTTTGTCTCCATATCTCTCTCTCCGTTTTTCCCTCTCTGTCTCAAAGTATTTTTTGCGTCTGCCATTGAAATTACAGTATTTCAATTGGGGCTCATACATTTTTATTGTCTGACATTTTGTTTATTTATTTACGCATTTGAGCGTATCTATTTTTAAATGGTCTGACTAACTTTCGCACCCCGTCAGCCGCCAGTTGAGCAGAAAACACTTCTAATCCTCAATTGTAACAAACGACCCCCTCACACCAATGACTACCCATCATCCACCCTGTCTGCGCTGGCAATTAAACGACATTTGCCAGACGCCAAAGACAATAACATTTACAATTGCTTAAACGTAATAAATATCTGGGCAAGTATTTGCACTTGCTGTTCTTAGTGTAAATTGTGGGTGGGCCCCCAGTGTGCCATTAATTTCTTGACTGGAAATTTTACTGTTGCACCAGAGAGCGTGGCATAAACTTTATTACACACTTAACATAACTCAAATTGGAGGGGCTGCTGGTCAAGGTGTGGGCATGCCTTAAATTGTGTACATTCAGCTGGCCAGCTTTAGTTGGCCAAATAAATTCAAAATGTTGAGTTTTGCATAAATTTTGTGTGGGTATCGCTTTAGGCATTTATCAATATCAAAATTATATCGCATTTGCTTTTGTCAATATTGAAATTAAATGGACTTTGCTATAATTATGCGTATGGGTTTTGAGGGCAATTGATTTGACAGCTGAAAATTCAAAAGGCTTAAAACTGATCAAGAATAATACTGAATATGCTTTTATATATTTTTTTATTTATTTGTTTCTTATTCAAATTGTAGAAAATGATTTATTGTAAGATTTATTTGTTTTCTTAAGCCACTGGAAGTGTTTTGATAAATAAACATGAAATTAAATTTTGCATGTGTCTTTCAATTTATTATCAAATCGAGAATAATTTAAATTATTTGTTGCTTTTAGGATTTGACTTTGTCGGTGTTCTTTTCTTTGAATATTTGTACGGTTAAGTCGAACCAGAGATTATTATCCGGTTTTAATATACCAACATCATAATTTAAATTTGATTTCGCCTGGCTGTATAAAAAGATCTACAAACAATCTTTTTTTGATTATCCGCATGGAAGAAATGAAGCCGGATTTTGTTGGTGTGTTTAAATAACAAAAACAACCCAAGTAATTTCATAAATGGAAACTTATAATTTCAAAACGAATTGGTGTCAAATATTTGCACTTCTAATTAGATGCAAGGCATCTCTCAATGTAGAAAATGTATATATTTTTTTTTTGTATACATATGAAATGTATTTGATGGGTGGAATTTATATTGCAAAATGCCACAGTAAATTTCTGCTCCAGAAAATACGAAAAGCCAAATGTGCAAGCCAGAAATCTGGCATTCAAAATGGCACATATATCTCGAGTAGATGGGAAGAAAGAGAGATGGAGAGAGAGAGGAGGAAGGAGAGGCGTTGCAGCAAAAGTAAAATCAAAATCTACTCGTACGCAATATAACAAATATCCGTCGCAAAGGCAGAGTCAAGAGAGTTACTTGAAGTACTTGTCCTTTGGGTGTGACTGTGTTGCAAAATGACACACCATGAAATTACATTTATGCTTGTGTGCAGTGCAAATATTTTGCAGTTGCAAGCACATGTCGCCCCACTGTGTGGCATGTCTAATACACTTCCCTGTCTCAATGGGCCTGCAACGTGTACATTTATGAATTGAGGTCCTCAATGCAGTCAAATGTCACTTGCAAAATGTGTTGCAAATATTTATATGGTGATATCCGCACACACACATCCTCCATACACAAATTGGAATGTGTTAGTTGGAAGTAGACTACTCGACAGTTGCATAACTCAAACGCAGTGTGTTTGATTAAATTAGCAAGAAGCGTTATATTCGTTGTCGGCGCCCTTATTTACTTGCCGTAAGTGGCAGAAATGACGCTGTAAGGCTTAATAATTAAGTTGGTAAATTACATCCGGGCAAAAAGTAATGCAAATGTCCTGGTAAATAACTGTGTCAACCGTAGACGTTCACTGCCTGTGCATAATTAAAGAAAATATGTATCTGCCATGTACACATACACTGAGCAAAATTCAAACAATTGTAAATCAAGCTAAACATACTTGATCTGAGGAAGCTAAAAAAGTTTGTTGTATGTTCAGACTTCATTTTCATTCTCAGTTTTAAGAACATATTGTTGATTTGATTTTACAATGTTTTTAATTATATGTTATCTAATTTTACAACAACAAATTCTCTTTACTCAAATCGGTTACGAAGCACATTCCCCACGATATTCCTTAACGGCCAAAATCACTAGATACATTTTGGAAAAATATCAACAAAGAGTCAACAACTAAGTCATATAGCTCAGATAAGATATAGATTTTTTCCATAACACAATTAAACATGATTTATACGTTTTTAAAAACGATCAGCATGAAAATATTTAATACTAAATATATAAAAATATGAATTTATTACAAGTTGCACTTGAATTTGGGACAGTGTTTTTCTCTCAGTGCATAAAAGGGCTTGAACGTTGACTTAATTACAAATAATGAGTGGACAACAGAAAGAGAAAGAAAAGAGAGAGAGAGAGAGAGAGAGAGAGAGAGGGAGAGAGCGAGAAAGAGAAATAGAGAAGTGAAGGCAGCAATTTCAGTCTGTTGAAATTGCATCGAAATTCTATCGTATTGCAAATTGTTTCCGCCTGTAACCAGAGCCCGCTGTTGTTGGCTGGGCCAATACACAGACAGACAGACAGACACACGTACAGAAAGGTGAAACAAAATCGACACGCCAAACAGAGGGACTGCAGGACAGCGGGACAGACATGAACTTGCAACACCTCATTTAAGCGCCTTTGTATTGCAAATTTTTACAGGTATTAAATGACAATTTGCCACTTTTTTGTTGTTGTTCGTATTGTTGTTGTTCATGTGACGCGAGGGGGCAGCAAAAGTCAAACAATCGAAACGACAGTAAATGAGAAATGAAGCCGAACCCTGGTAACACAATGCGCTCCAAATAAACATGCAGATAAGATAATGTGCCATGGGCATGGCGCTTGGGATTGGCCACAGATTGAAATATATATATATATATATATATAAATATACAAAATTACAGAGTGAACGTCAAATGGTATGCAGTACAATATATATATGTATATATGTATTTCGCACTTGAGATGTGCAAAAAGAAAGAAAGAAAGCGCAATAATTAAGTGCTCAGCATAATATTAAAAAGAAGAAAACAAAACACAAGAATTAAGTGAAAACAAAAGGAAATTCAACGCTAATGAGTTTCGAGTGGGTACTTTCGTGTATTAAGGTACTTCAATCAACTCTTAATTTGGCCCAAACCAAAACCACAAAAGATGAAAGATGAGCGTAAATCAATTTACAGACATTTTGGTTGCAGGCGCCGCTTTGTCTGAGCCAAGTTAATATGGCCATGCGATGGGTAATTATAACATTATATTTAGTTAGTTACATGAAAACCTGTCTGCATACTCTTGCCCATCGAGCTTGACTAATATATACACTATTAAAATATATTTCTTGAAACACGATTCGGTACATACAAACTGCATCGAATAATTTCCAGTTTGTTGCAGACTTTCACACGAATTTATTTTACTCGATGCAGATATTTTATGTCCACGGGGCACAATAAAAATGCAATTAATTGTAATTTCATATCAATTTCAAAAGTTTCCCACACACTTCGGCTTATGACCATTATGAGTAGATAACGATTCAACAGAAAATATACAAATGAAGCTATTAAATTTCACGTTTGACTGTGGCATTGAAAAAGTTAGCTGAGAATCGTGTGTAAAATGCCAAACGGAAATGGCGGAAAATAGTTAAGGCGTCTCAAAAGTTTTGGCCGAAATGCACATGCAGAAACATTTAAGTTAGAAAAAAATATATATACGAATGAGAATGCAATGAAATTAAGTTGGAAAATATGCAAAAGGCAACACAAATTTGGTTTGCATGTTGGCTTAAAGCTTGCAACACTGGCAGTGGCAGCGGCAGGCAGCAGCAGCGGCAGCATCATCATCATGAAACGAATCGAGTTATACAAAAATGCAAATTTTTCGCCAGTGCATTTTCTTTTGTTTTCGCTGCTGGCTGCATGCTGCAACTTCCGCATTGTTGATCATGAATAAAAATTTAAGTTCTTATTGTTTGTCGAGTGGACAGCGCGGGCCACGTGGGTCGCACCAGACGAGCCAAACTATCTCAAGTTGTTCAAGTTTGCGCTGATGTCGCCTACGCCCCTACCGACCCAAGCCAAAACAAAAAAAAAAAAAAATAAATAAAATAAAAATAAAATGAAAAAAAGAAAAGAGAAGAAAACAAAAATCTAGGAAAATAGAGTGTACTTCAATGATTTGGCTAAGGCCTGGCCAACTGTGGGGGTCACACACAGCGCATGACTGGCACAAATCTTTATTTTAGCCAGTAATCGCTGCTACAATACTTTCTAACTGCCGCCCATTAATCTAGCGCCCGGTTGGCCTGTGGCTCGCTGGCGGCTGCTACAAGTGTCCGGCCGTATGACTAAATTAATTTTTGTTCTGGTAGCCACGAACAAGGCAGCAACTTGTAGAGCCCGTCGTGATTTATAGTGCACTCATTTAGAAAGTTGCTCAACAAGCAGCTGCCTGCCTTTTGACTGCCTGCTCCTTTGCACCATGCAGCACAGAACAGTTCCTTGTTACAGTTTAGTCGTGCCTGGTTCTCGTCGTTGTTACTTGTGCCTGTCTACACTCAGAGCAAAATCGATCCTCAATTGCTCAAATCGCATTTAGATTGCAGCCTCTCAATGAGTAGTCTGAAATTTCTCAAAATTAATCTCTCAAAAGTAGCTACTTTTGCTCATAATCGAATATATTTCGAATAATTCAGTTTATTATAAAATAAATTATGTTTGCTATCTTTGAACTTCTTATTTTCATAGATAATCTTAAAAACACATTCCTAATTTGAGAACTGCTCATCTTATTCTCTTGCAATATTCACGCCAAATGTGCATAAAAATAATTACAAGGAATTCTTTTAGGAAATAGCTCTTCTTACAATAATTTCAGTGCTCCAATTTCTAATTATACACTTTTCTAAGTGTAGCTGCAAAAGTTTAGGCTTTGCCTCTTGTGGCTTTCGGCCATTTGGAGCTGCTTGTTCAATTTAATGAATGACATTTTCTGCGCTGGCGTTTGATTGAGTTGTTTTGACTGGCCACAATGATGACCAATTGACGATTGCCCACTGCTTTTTTGTTAGCTGTAAATTGCCTCAGCTTACCGCTTGCATTCCCTGAAATGGATAGTATCATGTTTTGTGGTGCCTAACTGCCTCACCTGGTTAACTTGGTCATAAATATTTGTATTTTATAGGCCATACTGCCCGGCGCTCTCCTTCTTATCAGCGCACATAAATTATTTGATGCGCTTTAGCGTTTTATCGCATTTTAAAGAGCCAACACTTTCCCAATGTTTATGACAATATTTTGGCACTCACAATAACTGACATTTATTGGCAACTGTCCAAGAAAGCAGCAACACCACTGACAACACTATATAACCATATGTCTTTATATATACTTTATGAGCTCAAAAGAGTAGCGATTTTTTATGGCCATGTTGACGCCTCTAAAGGCCACAACTGATTTGGAACAACACAATACGAGCATTACGAGCACTGCCAATGGCTGTAAATGAAAGCTATAAACTTAGCATTAAAGCCATTTGCTTTGCAGCTTTTCCCTTTACTTCAAAACGTATCAAACTGGATGCACCATCATTTGCAGATCAAAGTATCCCGAAATGCACTTCATATGAGAATTTTGTGAGTGGTTGAAATGGACGAAAAGATTTAGTTCGTTGACTGCTTTTAAGTAATGCAGACCAAATTTGTTACTTTAGTTGAAACTAGTGTTCACAAAAATTTCCAAAATTGAATAAGGATTTTTTACAATTGGTAATTAACATAACTTTTTCAAATTTAATATACACTTAAAAATAATTTGACAATTAAAAATGTTGATGAATAAGAATTGCCATTAAGAAACATCTCCTTCATTTCTCTTATTCAAAAGAATCATTCCAAGCAGACAGTCGAGTATCTCATAGAGTCCCTTAAAGCACATTTGTTGTTTTTGTTGGACTGGACCTAAATTGAATATAACCCAACGTAACCTTTCTTAAGTCTTATCATTAAGTTGTAAGGGAAATTAAAAAAATGACGCCGACTGCTGTCGGCTTAAGCGCGTTGCCTTTTTTAATTTTTTTCTCACACAAAACCCTTTTTTCTTTGTTGCCCGAAAAAAGAAGGAAATGAATAATGCAGGAACCTCATAAGTCCGTTAAGCACTCAAAGCCTTGCCGCTATTAGTAGTTCACTGAAAGATAAATTGGGCTGTAAGACAGCCATTGTTTTCAGCCATTGACGTGGCTTTGAGTGTCAGCAATCATAATGAAATATGCTCAAGCCTGACAACTCTGATAAAGGTGACAGTTTTTCTGACAAAGCAAATATGCCGATAGCAGAGAGCAGGCATCCCTACACAACCAGGCTACCTTCAAGGCTCAAAGCTAACGTCGACAGGCATGCGTTTCATCAAGCTGATGCAACAACAGAAGCAACAACAACAAAAGGACAAGTGTCCTTTCCGTGTGTGGAAATTGAAACGCAGCAAAGGATGCAATAGACATGTACTTTCATCCTGTCGGCCATTTTCCCTTGTTTCTTGTTTCGTTGTTCATTTTGAGTGTAATATTTGAACACAGTTTTTTTTTTGGATGCCATGTTGGACACATTTGCCATGCATTTTGTATTGGCTGCCAGCAATTGACACAGTTAAGAGCACAGTAGAATCAAAACATTTTTTTTTCTTCTGCAAAAATCACATTTTACAATAAAGACAATTAATTTAAGATCTATCGCAGTGCAGCTGAAACTGTGTTTTCAAACTTAAACTGTTTGCTTAAACTTTCTTTCCCTTTCTTATCTCTCAAAGTCAAAATATTTGCTTAAAAAGTTTTGTTGCTGACTTCTTTCGTCTTTAGCCCAAAATCAATAGCTCAAAGTCAAAAATGAAATCAGTTTTCTCCTTTTTTTTTAAATACACATTTACTTTCTGATTTTGTGTCACTGTGAGCTGTTTGGCTTGGCAAATATCCAATAAAAATCGTTTGGGAAAATTGCCAAACACGATGGGAACATTTTTGTGTGTGGACTGTTTGAAGTGAGGTTGGTGGCGAGTGTGCCACGTTTTGCCATGCTGATTTGCAGTAACTTTAAAATTGGATAATTACTAAATACTTGCTTATTTTATTGTAATAGCCAAGATGTTAAATGTAATAACTGTCATTAGAGCCAGCAGCTTCCGTGCTACGTATGCGACTGTGTGGCAGGAACGAGTTGCAACAGCAGCAAGCGGCAAGCAGCTCGAATGTCTTGTATTGCTTTGCATGCTGCCACTCATTAATGCAGCTGCCCCCGGGGGGCACAGCAACCAATTCAAATTGCTATTACGTGTGGAGCGCATCGTCAGGGCTCGGGCTCGGGCTCGGGCTCGGGCTCGAGTTGGGTCCCGGTTCCTGGTCCTTAGGTATGTACACCTTAATAGCTTTCGATTGCAATCTCAGAAATTGAATTGAAATCAATTGCCAGCGCTTGTTGCGACGACGACGACGACGACGACATCAATATCGGAACCAATAGCGTTGCCTGATTGATAAACTGAATGGCGGGGCCATTGACATATTGGCCATAAACAATTTGACATCGGCGAGGCACGCTTCTTACTTGTCATTCAACTGTAAATATAGTATAGTATATCAGCATTGATTGATGGCACACCATCAATGTCTCAGCTACTATAAATATGAGCTGCCACTTAGTTGGTTGGACATGCACCGGAAATTAACTTTATTAAGTTAAAAGGCTAGCGCGATGCAAAGAAAACTTTGCACCAGCACTTGGCCAAAATTGTGGCTTATTGAAAAAGTTTTCAGCCTTTTGATACCCTGTAGCCATTAAAAACGAATAAAACGGATCGCATGAAGTTGGGTAAAGGTTTGAAACAGGCACACGAAGTACACATCTCTGACACCGTTTTGTGTATATATTCTTGATCAGCATCAAGAGATGAAGCAGGATATGTCAATACGGCTTTCGGCACTTATTCTCTTCTCTCTTGAAAAATGTTATCATATCATAGATTATTTTTGATTGTTAATGGAAAAAATACTATTTTCTTCATTTAACGAAGTTTTCCTCATTACCTGGAAAACTTTGTATCTCTTTTTTTTTTAATTGAAAAATGTTATAAGTTAGAACGTATGTTAGAGCTAAGAATAGGGTAGCTCCTACTCGGTCACTCCTAACTAGATAACTCTAACTGGTTATTTTTTTTTTGGCAAACGAGGACGAGTTTAAGACAAACTTTGCCTCAAAGCCAGACAGTTTTGGCCATGTCCACAGAAAAATGTTGTTTGCACTGAAGTTGAACACTTGAATGCAACTTTGGAGACAAGTGCCACGCCCACAGAAGGCTCTGAACAATCATTTGTATCAAATATGCAGAGTTTTCAAATTTAACTTAACTCAGCATTAAGCAAATGGGCAACGCATAATTAATATTAAAGCATTGCAGAATCGCTGCTCTACTTTTGATTTTTCTTTTCATTTTGATATTTTTTCAGTTGGTTTTTTCTTCCTATTTTTAAGCCTCCTTAATGATAATGCGTAATGAGTGCGCCCTGTTCCAGTTTCCCTTGCCTTTATTTTTGTGCGAATCAAATTATTTTTGCACAGCTCTCGCAAACTGCTTCATTACACAGCGCAATTGAAACTTTGCACACTCATCACATATGTGTGTGTGTGCTCGTGTGTGTGTGTGTGTGTGCATGTAAGCCACCCACTTGATTTGCCCACTTGACTTCCTCTTGAATTGAAATGCAGTTTGTGTACTGTGCAGGCTGAGAAATGCCACTGCGCCACTTATTTTGCTGGGTTTGCTGAAAAATGTTATTTGCCACACGTGCCAGGCAGTTCAGAACTGGTGCCATAGATATATATAGATAGTCTTGGACACCTTTTATCCACTACACTCTCAGCATTCTTGTCGCTTTTTTTACTTTGATTTAGAGAAACACACACCCAACGAAGAAAGTGCTTTTAAATTCAGGCTTAATCGCAAAAGAATTAATAACATTTCAGTCTCAAAATATGAGTTAAGATTGATGAATAAAGTTGTTCAATATTGTTGAAGTCAAAATGAATGGTTAGTGTTAATAATTTAAATTTAAAATCATATTAATATTATCTTTATTAGAGCACATTTAGATTTGTTCATAAATTAAGAGGACTTCAAGTAATCAAGTTCTTGAGTATAAGAGACTTCTGATTGTGCCTATAGAAAACAATATAATTACAAGCTTACTTACTCCACGCCGGAATCGTCTAACAGTTGTACATCTTGGGGTACACAAAAAGTTCTCAAGTTCCGTTGTCTTGTCTGGTAATTGAGCACAGAATACTCAATTTGCTTCATTTTTGCTTTTTCTTTTCTTGCTTTTTTTGAGTGTAAGTATAGCATTTATTTATGCATGGACCTACTGATACCTATTTGGGCCACGCTTCGCTTAACTTTGCTTTGCAGAGCTTCCTACGCGATGCATCTTCCTGACAACTGTTGCCATTAACAGCTGGCCAAGACGCACAACGGCCACAAAACAGCGATCCACAATTTGCCACTTGCTCGTGTTCTTAATGCGTCTCCATGGTGTCATTTATGTGTGTGTTTCTGATGATGTTGTTGATGTTGTTGTTGTGATTGTTGGCTGACAAAGTTTTTTCCATAAATTTAGAGACGAAAACAACTTGGCACTTTTGCGTGCGATTCGGTTTTGTGGTTTGCCACAGCAGCTTGAACCCATTTAATGGCCAGTTTCGATTTTTGCACTTCTTTACTTTTGACAAAGTTACACATTTGTTTTGTAAATGTTTGTTTGATCTTTAGATACATGCTGTACTTATATTAAAATTGTTTTTGAATATGTCCACGAAATATTTTATATGTGCTTTTTAGGATTTAATCTTCAATATTAAATAGTCAATGAATAATTATAATAATTATTCTGCATCTAAATTCATATAAAGTCATTTTTATTATTTGTGTACGAGCGATGATTAATTTTGGAAAAACAATTTAATAAGAAAATCATTATTTACATTGAAAATTAATGCATATTCACATCTTTTCACTAACTAAAGCAATTAAAATAGTTAAATGTCTTTCCCATCATTTGGAGCATGATTCCTTTAAGTGTGAATTTTTCAGTAGTTGGAGTAATTGAAATAAAATACGTTTCATATTTGCATAGATTTAAATACAATTTGAAGATACTTTATTAGCAGCTGCTTTCAAGTGTCTGAAATGTGTCTCACAAACTCAAAGCAAATACTCGTAACTAACACTGACGACGATTGCTGCTGTGAGTTCCCTTGGATAAATAGACCCTAAAAGTGCGCGTTCATAGACAAAAGTTTATATATACAGATATATATTTTTTTTCTATTATTTGAACGCAAACGCAAACAAACAATGCTCTCTGCAGACTAATTATTTTAACTTAAGCTCAATCCCAGTCCCAGTCTCGGTCCCAGTCCCAGTCCCAGACGCAGAAGCCAAATGTAAAGGCGACTCGCAGAGAAACTAATCAAAATATTTTCGCAACTTTCCATTATGAAGTGAAAAGTTGAAGACGCAGACCGTCTACGTTTGCATTTGCATGAACAATGAAAAGCAAATATTTTGCCGCTATTGACATTCATCTACACAAGGAGCAGCGTCTGCAATTTTCAGTGAATCTCCCATCTAACAATCCTCACCCCGATTCAGTGCTGCATTCAATTAAGACAAATTATGGAGCACAGCGTCTCGCATTTCAATAGCCACCACTGAGCTGATATCAAGTGCCAGCTGCTGCCAGTGGCCTGACAATTTTACGCTAAGCCGGCTCGGCGCGGGCGGGTCAGCCGTATACGGGTCCGTAAGCTTACGCTTTTCTTTTAAATACCCTATAGCCATTTCAGGTGGATAGTAATAGGTATCATGAACCTGTGTAAGTGTAAGAGGCCTAAAAGGTTTATCCAACAACTTAAAGTTAAGTTAGGTTAAAGTTATTCGTAATCGGCATCATCAGTCTAATTGCTGTACAACAAGCGTCCAAAATGTGTATTTGAAATTCCTAAATCAAAAAACTGTTTTGAGTTAGGTGAAGACCATTTAAAACGATGTGCTTTTTGAGTATTGTACATATACTTCTTAATTTAAAATTTGATAACTTATAGCTCGAAATTTGGTTCTTGTTTGAAATATTCAAGCTGTTAAAAGATCTATGACATCATCTACAAATAAAACTAAATCAATTTGAATCAAGATTTTAATGTTGAGTAAAAAAATGATTGCACACTGTTTGTACGTATTTTAAAGCTGAGTACAGAGTATATTTTAGTTCGACTGTCTTCACTTGAGCACTCAAACTTGATTTTTTTGCTGATGCGGAAATCATTGCAAGGTTGGCACAATTTCAAGATAAGCCAAAGCAGATTTTTGAACTGGAAGTTGCTCGCCGTTTCATAAGAATTTCATAGCTACAAGACGCGCTCCACATGGGCGCTGTCCAATCGACTCTTCGTCTTCCTGTCTGTCTGTCTGCCTGTCTGTCTGCCCCTCTGACTCTTTGTTTCTGTGTCTGTTTCTGTGACTGCCTGCTGATTTATGAATTTAATTAAAAGCGGGCAACACGACAATAATGTTTGCGAAAAGCTACAAAAGCAGCTCTTTGTAAAATGTTCAAACGTTGTAAATACGTATATATATATATATATGGATATATGTGTATATATGTTTCTTGGATGGAAATGTTTCATATGATAGAAAATTATCGTCTAGAGAAAATTTAATGAGTCTTTGAGACCTGTTCGCTGGTTGTCTTAATGCAGTTAAGGTTTGAGTTATGCGGCCACGTGTTTGTATTTAATTAGCATTTGCCATTTGGCCGTATTAAATGTATTTTGTACATGCCTTTGTTATTTGGCCATATTAAAAATGCGCTTTAAGCAATTATTATTGCTGTGCGATGCCATTGTGCAACATAAGATGGACACAGATATACAGTGAGAGAAAGAGGGAGTGAGAGAACTTTGTCTAACAATAGCAGCAACATGCTGGCCTGAAGAAAAGTTGCCAGGGAAACCGTGTGCAATGCAAAACCGCAAGTATTTTATTTTGGAGCGTCTTTACAGCTGCCCACATAATCAAGACAAAGCTAAAAGCAGCACGACGCAAACAGCTTCCCCCTGTCGTCCCATCCCTATCCATGCACCTATCCCCATCAGCGTTCTGAGAGTCTTTGCGTTCTTTGTCTGCGCGCTTCTGGCGTGCCATGTTTATCTTTTAACTAATTTTTTTCATGTTGCCTTCGCTTCGCATAGCAGTTAACTTTGCTGTGTCTGTGTTTGTCTGTGTGTGTGTGTGTGTGTGTCTGTTGTGCTGTTGATGTTTAATTTCTTTAGTGCAAGTAATGGCCAAGTCGCCAAGTTGCATACTGCAAAAGTTTTCCTTGCCAGTCAGCAAAGCGAAAGGCGCCCCAAAAAATCTCGAGAGCTTCTTCTGCATTCGCTTTTATAAGTAGAGGAGGGAATCTTGCTTGGGACTTGAGACTCGACTCTCAGAACCATTCACAAAGCGAAAGCGCCAAATTCAGAGGAAGTAACTCAATTTAAAGTGTGTTAGACGCTTCGTTTGTTAAGCTGAATTAATTTTTATTTGCGGATTGTTTGAAGTAGCCACAATTAAAATATCTGTTTGTAGGGGCACTCAATGAAAGGAAATTGTATCTATGAAATAAATTAATTTTTTTCGTTCGTAATTGAATTGTTTTTTATTTTGCATAAAATGTTGCGTGTTTGTCAAATGCGTAAAGAGTTATTACTTGCATCAAAAAGCTAAGTAATAAAACCGGGCTTTTTTTTTTGTAATTTTTCTCATAGGCAGAACGGTCTCCGTAGGGCATTTGTGTAACCGTTTAGCCTTAATTGCCGCCGCTCTCTGCGATTCTCAGCCACAGTAGCTAACAAGAGCAGCATCCGCTGTGTGGCCGTAAATGACTTTCGCTTAAGCGTATCCGTGCGGTTGTCTGGGTTCGCTTGGTGCGATAACCGCAACAGCAGGTTGATGTTTTAGTACCTGATTATAATCTGGCATTGCCTGTTGCCGTGGCAGCGACGGCGGCGATGTCTTTTGGTTGCCTCATGGCCTCATGTTGTTGCACATTTAGTGTATCGATATCGTGTCTAATTAAGGCTCTGTCAAAGTCAATGGCGTTTAAATTCTGTTGCAGTTTCAGTTAAAGTAGGAGTTGCAAACTTGAGTAGTAGAAAAGAACGAAAACTCGTCATGAAATATATTATAAACAAGCTCACACAAGTTGATTTCCTCTGGTCATAAACAACGGATGAGCAGAGCATACAATAGACTCATATATTGCGCACCAGAAGCTGAAAGCGAACCACATCAAAATAAAGATAGTGTCACTGCTGCCTTTTGGACTTGGCCGATAAGATCGCGTTGACATCGTGCACCGTCTTAACGGACGTAGGCACACCCCCGCCATATATCTATGACAAATGTTTGTGATTCGACAGTCGAGTGGGGCCAGCGATAAGCAGATACTAATTAATAACTGCTGGCCTAAAGGCACGCCACCGATTGCCGCTGCCTGACACGTCGGCCTTTATCCGTACCTATACCTGTACCTGTTCCTCTACATGTAAAGGCATTTGCCAAATTAAATGGCCAGTCAATACATGATAATTCTGGGCTTGTTGCAGCAACGGCAACAACTACACAAAAGAAAACTAGTCAAGGCAATCATCAACTAAAACTTTGCAAATTCTGCTCAAACACTCAAATGGTAAAACAAACGAATACTGATTAACTATGAACTAATAATAATAATAATAATAATAATAATGATAATAATAATAATAGTAATAATAATAATAATAATAATAATAATAGTGATAATAATAATGATAATAATAATAGTAATAATAATAATAATAATAACAATAATAATAATAATAATGATAATAATGATAATAATACTAATAATAATAATAATAATAATAATAATAATCATAATAATAATAAGAATAATAATAATAATAATAATAATAATAACAATAATAATAATAGTAATAATAATAATAGTAATAATAATAATAATAATAATAATAATAATAATAATAATAATAATAATAATAATAATAATAGTAAAAACAATCATATCGCTACCTCATACTAAGGTAAAGTGTTGCTAGGAATATTACCAATTGAATACACTTCTTACAATATGTATTTAAATCTAGTAACCAGTTTATTTATTTTAGGTCTATATATGCTTCGATTCACTTCGTGTAACTTCGCCCAAGAACATTACAATTCTTTCACGAAATTATAAGAAATTATTTTACGCACAATACCCTTAATTTATAGCGGTTTTTTCTGCCGGTGTACAACCAGTTGCGCTTACAAGTTGTTTTCATTAATTATGAGCGAACTGCTGCTTCATTGGAAAAACGTGCAAAACGTTTTGGCTTTAGGCGGCTTAGCCAAGTGAATGATTCGAATCTCTCGCTTGCAACATGAGGCGCCACTAAGCAGTCCAACTTTGTTGACGCTACTGGCTGCTGTTGATGCCGCTGCTGTTGCATGCAACTCTAATCGTTGGGCGCCATCATCAGCATCAACAGCAACAACAACATTATGATCTTGATCGTGGGTCAAGGTAGACAGCAAGCAAGGTGCTTGCCATTAACGCATTGCGTTCCACGTTCGGACTACACGTTCGACATTGTATTAAATTAGCTGCAAAGGCCTCTATCCCTAATAGTATCGTAATTTAGGATGCACGCCCACTTGGTCTAAAACCTGAACTCCGTATGTGGCTACTGTGTGTATGCGCCAATGTGTGTGTGTCTGTTTGTTTGCAATTTGTTAATAGGCTGTGGCATGCGGCATGTAAATACCTTAGACGAACTGAAAAGCGGAACAGAAGGCAGGGGCTACACAGAGAGAATAAAAAGTAACTTCAAATGGCATCAAATTAAATATCCAAATTCAAGTTAACTTTATCGGATATGCAAATGATTTTGAGTATTGAAATTCTTCAAATTATTCATCTAATCAAAATTGACTTGCGCAATTGACTTTTTCTCGCTGTGTAGGTGGGCAGCAAGGAACAGACACTGGCACGAAGAGGACGCATCGCCGCTGGCTCATTAGACATGCGGATTTAGATGCACTCAATTGCAGGAGTACCAGTTTTGGTAGCAGTCTGGTCTGAGTACCGGCAAACTAATCTGTTGGATGGGCATTAAATTTGCACATGACTTTGGCCAAAAATTAGTCCTTTGCCAATGCAGTTATTTAAGGCATCTATTAGTCATAAAAAGAGAGCCGGTTCCAGGCGAAACCGCTATTGATTGCATTTTGGGGGCTAGTCTCCAATTCGAGTTGAGTTGAGCCCATTCGCACGCTGGACGATGGCTGTACTTGACTTCTTGAACCAGCGCCCACAGAGCGTGACTGGTCCGTTGCTACGACAAAGCTAAACCAAACCGAACCAAACCCAAAACCAACGCCAGACAACTTAAAATTGGCTAACCTAATACTAACAACAATAAGCATTGTTGTTGTATTTGTTATTGTTATTGTTGTTATTGTTATTGTCGTTGTTGTTGTTGTTGTTGGTGGCGGTGGCGGTGGCGGTGGTGGTGGTGGTGGTGGCGTTGCTTGTTCTGGTTATTTGTGCTTGTTCAGATAGATAATCTGTTGAGCGCCACTTGAAATAGAATTTTCCCACCATCTAAAAATAAAATTCAAACATGCCAACATATCAACATATCAACAGTGCTCGACTTTGGAATGCTCTGCTGAGTGCTTTTTACTAGGCACTTCTAGAAGGTCACATTCCCGATGCATTTTGCCTGCCACATAAATAACCGAATCTTGCACACAAATCGAAGCACTATTTCCCCCCATAGCATTGTCATCCACATTTCAGGCAACTCCATCTCCATCTCAGCCACTTGTATATCATTAAATCGTGTACGGGAGCCTACATAGTCTCATCTTATCTGTTTATGTATATATTCATACACATATTTATTGTTCTTATTTATGTAATTATAATTTTCGCAACTGGTCGGCATTTTCTTTTTGTTATGGTTGCTGTTCACGCTTCAAAAGTTGGAGACATGTGGGAGAACGAACTGAGTACTTAACTGCAAATTATACAGAACAGTTCGGAAGGGGTCTGTCCCAACTACTATAATAATAAATGAAAATGTCTGTAATTCTCATGTGCCGACTGCCCGGCAATAAGCATAGGAAGCAAAAAAGAAATACGATGAAATAAAATAATGAAAGAAAAAAAAAATTACTGGAAGCACTTGCTTATTATGCAGCTCATTTAGGTACAGAGAAAGATGGAAGGGGTTTCAACATTTCTCACAGCTGGAATCGGAAGCTAAACCAAGCAAATAGACGCCGTGTAAACGAACTCTGTTTGGGTTTTTTTTTTTGTGGGGGGGGCTTAGAGGCGGAAGGGGTACTTTGTAGGGTCTGTAAGTGCGGCATGTTGACCCATTATTATTGGCTGCCATCAATAATAAAAAAAAAAACAAATGTATGTATTATTGCTGTTGAAAAGTTCTTATTTGGGTTATAATTAAACGAGTGCTATTTGATAAATACACAACAACAAACAGCTGTTGCCAGTTGCCAGAGACATCTATCATTTCAGGGGGCTTAGCTAGGTGACATGAGAACATCCGCTGCACAACACAGAGGGGTGGCTTACCTCTCGCATATACCTGCCTCGACGCACACACACTCGGAGAAAAAACGACTGCTACAAATTTTAGTATCATTTTGTTTCTAAATTTTCAGTATCATTTTGTTTCTAAATTTTTAAATAAATTCTTTTTTGTTTTAAGTCGTGTAAATTGTGCACATTTTGTTCTCTTTTCTAGGACAATCTACTTTGTCCAGACTTGGAGTAAATTTGTATTGGTTTTGAGTAGCAAATTTTTTATTTTGTATGAGTGCATTGTCTTCGAGCAGCCCTCGTTGCAGTACTCGCTCTGTGTGGGGTTCAATAAACTTGCTCGGCCGCTAAAGTTTTGTGCAGCAGACGCAAAAAATTTCTGTGCTGAAAACCCAAAGTGAAGTTGCTCTTCCCATCAAAATGAAAGGCAGTCAGACAGGGGTGGGCAGGGCTGTGTGAGGCGGGAGGGGGGGTCGGTGGTCGGTTGAGGCAAGTCTGTCGCTGTGGGCCTGCGATACACTTCATTTTGACAGATTACATCTCATTATGTACACCTCGCGGTCAGCAAAAAACAAGTTGGTTGCGTGCCCCTTCTCCTGCCCCATACAGTTTGGCAGTCACTGCAACCGTTGCAGCGCGTTGTTGCAAGATTGATGGCCCGATATTGGCTTTGCATAACAAATTTTGCTGCTTTGGTCCAAAGCAATGACGATGACGTCCAAGAGCCTGCCATTGACTTATGGCCACTTCAAATTAATTCTCAGCCGATGATCAGACAGCGCAACTAAAACGCCAATTGACTGCGAGATACCCTGTAAGTAATTTCCAAGTGGTCTAGCATCAATTGCCAACAATTAAACGATACTCCAATGTAGAGTGCTACCCCTCTGTGCTCAAGTAATATATATATATATATATGCAATTCATATACTTGTGGCAATTTAAAATGCTCTGGTTGCGGTTATTCGACCAACAGATGCCCTGTATTCAGGCTGATAATGTAAATATTTTGATATGTCATTTATGTAGAGCAGCAACACTCTAGTCAATATAGTCCCAAGATGACTTCTTTAAGCTGTTCAATAAGAGCCTTGCTTCAAATAACTTATTTTAAATTTATTGATCAGCGGAAAAAGAAGTACAAAATTCAGGCACACATTGTGCCTCCAGGAATGGGCTGATAAGTTTTCCGATTCATACACTATTAAAGCCCGCTTAATACTCCTCGTAGATCCACACAATTAAGAGGCATACAGGGTATACAAAAATACTTGCCATTTTGTGGCGGTGCTGGCAATAAAATGCGCAACTTTTCCACATTGTTTATTGCAAGTTGAATTGAAGTTCATTTATAAGGCAATTTAAAAACAATTTACGTGTTGCATGTGCCGTTAATTTATCAAGTAGTCGAGACGCTGGTTTAAAACAATTCGACGAGATGATGTTGCAGAAATAGCTGGAGATGCACGAGGAGTGCGAGGGGAGGGTGGGGAAGGAGGTGCTGCCAACTGTTTTTCAACACACTCATCATAGGCAATTAATTAAAAATTGAGAAGCAGCCAGCCGAGGAGAGACATACTTGAGAGCTCTGTCTGGTTTTATTTGGGGGCGTGCTTGTATTATGATTTTTCATTGATACAAATCGAGAAGTTTCCCTCTCACTCTCTCTCTCTCTCTCTCGCTCTCTCTGTCTCTCTCACTCACACAGTGCGTGGGCTTGTCTGTTTGCAACTTGTTGCGTTGGTGCCTGTTTCGAGTGGCATTATTTTTATTGCCTCCGCCTGGCTAATAAGCACAAATTTATCAGCTTCGTACGTGCAAGCAGCTTAAATCCAGTGAGGTGTGGAGTCTATAATCTTGTTGACTATGTTTCCCGGTCCCCCGAATCCCACCCCCCATTCATTCATCCATTCCAAACGAGATCTAAGTTTGTGTATACAAATTGTGTTTAATGTAAAATGAATAAATACGTTTACTATTTGACTATGTAACACATAAGGACTAAGACTACTTAATAACTATAGACAATTCCGTTATGCAGTGCTGAAAATGCGCATTACAAAAACTTGCTTAGATAATAACTAAATATTTTCTTCTTGTACAAAATTTGTTTTCGGAATCTCTTAAATCATATTGAATTAAATGCTAAATAATTTAAAATTTGTTGATTTTTATTCTTCACAAATTGTGCTGTTATTTTAAACTGTTTCTGCAAATCCTAAAATTCTTAAATTTCGTAACTTTTTTCGTGATTTTCTGGTTTTCTGAGAGCATAATTAAATAAAGTAGAGAGTTTAAGGTGTCCTTTTGAGCAATCACTGTACTAGCAAGATTGAGTTGAGCATTGCATTCACTATGGATAACTGATAAATACTATCACCATAAATACTATATCGATCCGCCTTACAGACAGTATACCAGTGTCCAGAAGAGGGCATTGAAGATGAGGAATGCGAGGGGAAAGATGAAACGCATCTTGCGATCGATCCAAAGAGATACCTCCTTGGGTGTCATTGTGGCAAATGTTTGCGGTGGTTTCTCCTCTGGTTTCGTTTGCGTCAACTCAGCTGTGGAGCCGGAACTGATGCTAACATCGTTTTCTTCCAGACTTATTGCAGAATTCTCTCTGCTCAAGCCATCGCCAATGATGATGGGCGTCTCAATGGTGATGACTGTGTTATTTTGATTGCTGCCACAGACCTTGTTGCAGCTGCTTAATGAACTCGAACTGCGATTGAAGCTTCTCGGATTCCTTTTCAATCTGGGCACAAATGTGGATCGCACAATATATTTGGTGCTGCGTTTTTTCAGCTCCAGATTATTGCTCCGTCGCCAAATGGTATTCACGAACGCAAACTCCATGAGGCTGCCAAAAATGAAGGCGGTGCAGACCAAGAACCAAACCTCTGACATGGTCACATAGCTGACCTTCGACAGGCTGTTCTCCTGCGACAGCGAAAGGGTTATGAAGGACAGCAGCGTAGAGCAGCCCATCATGGTACGTGCGGGTGTTTGATCTGCCTGCAGCCAAAAGGACACCCAGGAGATGGCCACTATCATCATCGAGGGCACAAAGTAGTCAATTATATAATAGCCCACCTCACGACTGAGCAGCACACTAAAACTCAAAGCACTGTAGTTGCCCTGTAGAGCGCCATGTGACATGGTAAATGTATCTGAGACACTGACGGTCTCATTGCACACCCAACCATATAGATCGTATTCCGTTAGCTGGAGTTGGGTGTGGAAACTGACTGGCTTTGTCAGCTCCCAGTGGAGCACCAGCATTGAAGTGTTGTACATCCAACTCTCGATGACTGTGGTGCATTTCTGGTCGTCGAACGGAAACTTCTCGAAGTTCATCCAACAATATAAGGTGGCCTGTATGCGAGTCGATACCAAGACAGTGCCATCTGGATAAATGGTGGTCAGCATATCCTTCTCATTGGTGCCCAGGACATTCGAGCTCTGCTCATTGGCCAGAAAGATGTGGGGCACCCAAAGTAAATTCCTCAATTCGGAATCACCCACAATCGGCTGCTGTCGTTTTGGGGCATAGTCTGCGAATGCCAAACGGGTGTCATTATATCTGAACTGGAGCAGGCCCTGCAGCATGAACTGTAAGTCATTCGAGTCCAGATCCTTCAGCGCATAGATATAAAATTGAGAATAGACGTCAATGGGCACAATCTCCCCGATATCATTTACTGTTATCGGTGGCTCGTTTCGATCATAGCGACAGGGGTCTGTCAGTCGGGAAATGAGTTGTGTTTGACTTAAGACATCAGCATTCGTCAGTGGGGGACAATTGTCCGAAGACTCTGGGTATGGATCTGGTGTGGCTGTAAAGATGGGACTGACATCAGTGGAGTCATTTGTAGTGAATGCGTCATCGTCAGCTGTAAGGGGAGACATGGACAAAAATATATGATAAATTTTGTATACTACTAGAAATTATCTAACTGAATAGTTATAATATATAATATATAATATATAATAATAAAATATGTATATAGGCCAAGTCATAAGCAATCGGTTCAATTTTGTCCATGTGATGAAAGTTGGAAACTTAGAAATTAGGTTAAAAATATTACCTCGAAGTGTTAGTCAATAAAAACTTAATATTTCACACGATTTTAAAGTTCGAGCCAGAAAATTTTAATTTCACAATAATATATACAACTTGATTTTCTTATACAAATGTTCTAAACAAGTTTGATTTAATTTGCGAGACATCAGTTTTTCATTCACGTATTACTAGATAGACAACATAGTATTTCAAGAGAGTTTTGCATTTTTTTTTTTTACAAAATTATTGCAACAGGCTTTAGTTTTATAGATATTATTATAAATATTATAGTGCATATATTATTAATATATGCAACATCAATGTAAGCTTTTAAAAAGGAACCGAAAAAATTGCACACATTTTTCCAAGTCGTAAAAAATATGTAGTATTTTGTCAGAAATGTAAATACTCTTATCAAACACTTTTTCTTTGTTCGATAAAATTTCACAAAATTCCTTACGATCAAGGATTAATATTTTTGTTCATTTTGCAGTTGTTGGAATTTTCACTTATATTGTTATTATAAACTGCTTTTAGAGTCCTTAATAATTTTTCAAACTTGAGATTTTACTATTAAAGTTTTACACTTTGCTTTTACACTTTTTAATTTAATAAACAGAATTTCTTTTTATTTGTAGTTTGTTAATGTCGCAATAATTTGTTGGAACTAACCGAATTCCACTGCTTGTTGACTAAGATCCGCATTCAGGCTTGCAGATGCCACAAATCCAATGCAAAGTAATCCCAATAGGTGTGCAAGGATATTCATTTTACCAAATGCGATTTTCCATATATTTTTTTCACTCGAGCAGCGCGATTTCACGGCCAACCACTTGGCCTCCGCTCAGACAATCAACTGACTCGTAGCAAAATCGCTTACGCCTGCTTCTGGGTCTAATAGATATTACTAAGTTATTATATTAATAGTGCGGGCGCTTTTAAAACCTGCGCCAAAAGCACTTTGCGACAGCCTGTCCAGGCCAATTTCGCCAGCTGTTATCTTTGGGTAGCACACACCTCTATGTACATAGTGTAGTAGATATTATAATGTAGTATATATATTAAAAGTAAATCGCCACCGAATGCAGGCTCTTAGGTTGGGGCTTTTCAGGCACTCGGCACTTGGCACTCGGCATGGGCAATGGGGCTAATTGTTGTTATCAGTTATCTGTGGGGCTGAAAATGCGAATTGTTTGCCCATGTCTGTATTTTGATTAAGTGGCCAACGCAACTGTCAACTGCTGACAGCATGCAAACTCACTGCTTCTATTTATAAGCAACACAATTTCATGTCGTATTTCATTCTCTTTTGTGTTTTTTGTTTTTGTTTTTTTTTTTTGTTTTTTTGTATATGATAGTTCAGTTTGTAATTGATGATGGGCCGTTTTTGTCAGCTTTATTGAGCGCCCGTCTATTTTGGGTAAATGCTTTTAACGATTATTTAGCAATTCAATTGAATTCCAAACGTAAATTTAATTCACTTGATTAGTCAGTTTGGTGGTGTGCAACGCATTTCTAGCAAACTTTGGAAGTTTTTCATTTCACACTTCACTTTTAACCCCTGCTAAACAACAAGATGGTAATTTATGAACGAATCCAGTGCAGTTTGCGTTTAGTTGCCATTTAAATTTGAAGTAAATAGTAAAAGCGTGAAGTGAATTTATAAAAAAATAACTATCGATTTAATTTTAATTTTGCATTGGCTTCAGCCCTCAAAATTGTGGTCTCCAATGTAAAAGACCAGAGAGTAACTTAGAATTAGAGCAACTGTTTCAAGAACCAACCCCAATTTCTGCTCGCCTTCCACTTCCCAGCAGGCAGTTAAATGTATTTAGAGACTCTTCGGGCACGTGTCATACAAGATGAAACACGTAGATCATTACGAAATCAAATATTTACCGTGTGACTTATCACAGAGAAAATGGGTGAGTGTTTAGTAGTCGGCGTGTAGTCAGAGCTCAACACGCAGTTCACTTTGCGGAGAGGATTTGTACACTTGGTCAACAGCAATAAAAACTACGTCAAACAATGAGTACACTCAAAACTTATTCACTTTCGCAAAAGTGTAAGTGGGCGTGAAAATGACGCTGATTAGATTAGATATATGTGTTCAACCCATAATATATCCAGGGATTTCTACTACTTTCTGCTGTTTAAAACACGCCAAAAATGCAAATGCTATTAAGCAATTAAAGCACCTTTGAATCGTTTTAGGTTTTCAGTTTTTTTGTTTGGCTAAACTTTTGCTAGGGCATTTAATTCAAACCGTCAGGAACACGGAAAGCTGCTGGTTGCTAACTAAGCCGATTTGAAAGCACATTTGGATTAAAATGCCGTGAAATGAAATAAAAGCTGAAAGCCCAAAAACTGAAAAACTGAGCGGAACTAAAAACATCACAATTCCCACCGATGTCGAGCCAAATGGCACAAAAACTGTCTGTAAAGTTTTGCGCTTGGAAGTTTTTTGGTTTTTCGGGCAAATGCAAAAATTATAATCCCTTAAATGGCAACTGGGTAGACCCATACCAGTCACATATACCATCTCCCACACACCAGTTGGGCAAATGCTGTCATTGCATTGCAGCGTGTGGGAATTGTAAACTGTTTTCTAATTGTGTTCCACAGTAATGGCTCAAAGGGTTGTGTCAATTGAACTCTTTGCTCGGACACTTAAAATTAAGGCAGTTAACCCAAGGCTCTTTAGAATATATGTTGTGCTATTGCAACTTGCACTTAAGGGCAGTGGATGGATTTTCTTAGATTTTCAGTTAAAAGTGATTTCATTCGAGTTTTGTGAAGGATATTCGCTTTGGTTCTGCTATAAAGTAGCATTTGCCGAGTTCATTTTATTAGGATTTCCCAAGAAATTTCATGCTGATTAATACTGAGTGACTACAATTAAGACTATAAAACAACTTTGGCATTGTTTTCTATTGATTTCTCATAAATGGGGCTGTAACAAATATTGCCAACAAAAAGAGGATTGTAACTTTAATGCCAATGTATTTGTCTTAAAGAAAAAGCAAATAAAAAAGCATATTTTATTTCTTTTCTTTATTTATTTATTTATTTATTATAAATAAATTTATAATCTAGATTAAATTGATAAATAGTTTTCCTTACCAAAAGACCTTTTAGAAATATGTTCCTTCGTCCTTCCGAGAGCGGCGCATTTTTGTTTTCCTTGCTTTCCAGGGTATTCCATTAACATAGCAATGCCATTTTCACTGAGTTATTTCAGTTTTGTTGTTGTGGCCAATGAAGGCTGGCCAGACGTGCAGCAGACACACGCTGAAGTTAGTTGACAACTTGGCCCGTAAATCACTCAACAGGCCTGCAGGATCTGTTAAGAGCCCTTTCTTGCATCTTGGCTCCTTGTGAAGCATTTTGCTATTGCTTACTCAATTATTATTCCTTATGGCTTTGGCTTTTCCAATGGCGTTCTTGATTAAAGACACTGCTTTTGTATACATTTAGTTTTCACTTGATTTTTATCAGTTACTTCTTGGAATTGTTTGCCAAAGCGGAAGCTGCAATTGCGATTTTCCATTCTGTACAGTTGAATATTATTTGGATTTGCTTTGTTTTTCTGCTCCATTATTGTTTCCTTTTGATTTATGTGCGGTTTCAAGTGATTTCCGCTTGGCATTCAACACTTTATGTTTGCTTTTCGGTTCTGGCCACGAGACCTTTTAACCAAAACCCCCGACCAAAAAAGAAAACAAAGAAAAAAAAAAGAATTGCTTTTAAGTGCGAGCATTTGTCATTTGACATTTAGCCGCGTTTTGCTTTTTTATTGCTGCCCGCGGTTCGGTTTCGGTTTCGTTTACGGTTACGGTTTACGGCTACCAGGATTTTGTGTGTGTTGCTCTTGGCTTTTTGGCTTACTTGTTTTTTGCTTTGGTTTCTGCCTTTGATTTGCGGCTCTTAATCGCTGGCGTCGTCTGGCGATTCGCTCTTTGGCTCTTTTGGCTCTTTTTTTGCATGCAGATTTCGTGAATGCTTTCGCCCAATGCAGCTCATAAATTCTTATCCAAAACTTTCCTCCTTTTATTTTTTTTATTTTAAATTTTTTTGAATTTATTTTTTAACTTTGCGCGTAATTGAAAGCAGCGGGGTGGCTGCAACCACGGCTGCACTGCGGCTCAGTAAATAAGCTCGGAAAAGTAACAACTCAAAAACAAGAAAGAACTGCTAACTTGGCCAGATATCAAACCATGGATTGTACAAAAAATTTAATTGTTTTGGTGTGTTATGTTTTCTGTTTGCGAACAAAGAGAAGAGATGTGGATGGCTCCACTGGACAGTAACCTGAACACAGTTCTTAAATATACTTTGTTTATCCTCAAATTTCCCCATATATTTTCCCACTCAATTGTCGGCAAAAATCTCCTATATTTTTATACATAATCCACAAAACAGTGAAAATGCATTCACATATTTTTGCAAGTTTCGCTTATCGTTCTGCTCACTTCCCACCCCTTTTTTTGATTTTGGTTTACTTCGGCTACTTCTACAGTTGATTATTAATATATCAAGGTATTTGACTACTGAATATTAATATTATTGAGAGGACCTACTAGATCTATTGTGCCCCCTTCTGAGCCCATAGCTCTTCCATCAGCCCCGCTTCTTGTACGAATGTGAGGATCTTTGTTGGGTTGAGGTCTTCTATGTATCTGAAATTCAAAAGGGCTGCATCTATTCATCTTCCAATTAATGAGTACTGAATAAGAAAGATATGTTTTTAAAGTTGAGGCTTTAATGGCTATCGGTACTCGATTCATATCGAAGCAACGCGGCTGTTGACAAAAATCAGTATATTACATTGATCTGGCACTTAAACACTTTGACTCCACTTTATTATACCCATTTCCCAATGTTTAATGTGCTTGTAAAACATAAAAGACATTTGTAAATCTCCTTGATTATTTTCTTTAAGTGCGGCACTTGAAAGTTGTGGCTTGTTTTCCACTCCACTCGAGTTTGGCTCTGTGCTCATTCACCAAAATACCCAACAACAACCGTCGCCTGCCAATGAGCCATTGATTAAGGTATTGCCCGCTGCTCCGGTGGCTTACCCAAAAATAATGCCCCCGGGCCGAAAATCAATGCCTTGTAATCTGTCAAAATTAGCAGCCTTTTGCGGCAAACGGAAGTGCGCACAAAAAAGAGCACCAGATTTAAACAGGTTCTTTAATGCTACACTTTTGGCTTTTAATTCCAAAAACTCAAACAAAAAAAAAAACAAAATAAAAGAAGGGCTACACTGGAGTTCATTGTCCTGTGGCGCATTGCAGGCGTGGCTTTCAACTTTGAAATTCATTCAAATTTCATTTTTATTTTGCAGTGCAATTTGTAGTCTCATTTCTGACTGCATCTCAAACAAATACCCTGTAGCTGAGATAGATATCTGTCTATGTCCATTAATACTCCTATTAACATCTATAAAATGGTTTCTTAAATTGTATAAGAAATACAGACAATAAAATAAATGAATACGTTGAACACATTAAATAACTTTATGAATCTTTTCCTTTTAAGAGTATAAAAAGTTTTCACAAATTACTTTTTCTTGCAAATGCAGTAAAAACATAGAAAGCATTTCTTATTTTATTTTGTTTGTATTTGCATGCCATAATTATCTATATTAGGACTAAAACATAAGTTTCTTAAAAGTAGAGGGTAACTTTTAGTCTCTCACACAGTCTTAGCTCGTCAAGAGTTGATTGATTTCAATGGGATTGCGTTTGAGATGAGGCAAAAATAACTACAACAACAATGACAACAACAACAACTGATTTTCTGCATGTCTTGTGCAGAAAGATTGAGGTATTAATGCATGTACAGATATATATATATATATATATATATATATATATATAGTGTAATAATATGTTGAAAGACCGTCGCAGGCACAGACATAATCACAATCATAATCAGCAACTTGAGTGACGACTCTCTTTGTATGAATTTGAAATTGAAAGTTGGACTTTCACATGGCGCAGACAAATTGCGAAGTCTCGTCGAGATGCCGTTGACATTAAGCCAAGAGTTGTGTGGTTTCTGCGATTCCCACCTTGTAATTGATCTGTTTTTCTTGTGGCCACTTTTTCGGCACAAATATTTGTCGCACACACAGAGTACCACACCAAAAATGTATTTATGAGCTGCACAAACAAACACGAGGAAACCCAAAAGAAAAAAAGAAAAATGAGAAAAACAAATTCTTATTAAGCGATCAATAATCATTGTAAATACGGCAAGGCGACGCCAAAGGCGATAAGCCGGAAATATTAATGCACCAACTCAGGCGAAGAAGACCCCAAAGACCCAAGCCATCGACTTGCTTCGACATGGATTAGGATTTGGACATGAACATGGTCATCGAAGTAGTGGGGGTAACTGTAATCAAATTTGTAGCAAGCCCGCTGAAATTATTCCAAGTGAAAATAATTATAATATGCAAAAATAACAAACAAAAAAAAAAAAACAATTAAAAAAAAAAGCATTCCTTATCAATTTTTAAAGCACTCTAATTAAAAAGTAAACACCAATTTTTATTTAAAAAAAAAAAAAACAAATAATATTTCTAACGGAACCCATGGAAAACTGCTAAAAAGGGTAAATGGAAATTGTGTAATGGAAAAAAGTATTGCGAACCCATAAATTATTTATTCGTGATCAGCATTAACAAAGTCAGTTGAACTTTTTCTATTGCATGATTAAATTGATCTGGAACATAATTTCTCGTATTTCACAGCCAGATCGAATTTATTGCCTTTTATCGATATATATCGATACACAATTATACAGGATGCAGCCTTCCAGTTGATTTATAAATTACACTGACATATTATTATTGACTGAGAAAAAATAAATTAAGTTAGTATAAGAAACGCATATTTATTTTTGCCAAAACATATTTTCACATTGAACAAATTATGAATTTAACAGCTGGGTTAAGGATAACCCTCTCCAGAGGGGCTCTCTCGACTACAACATTCTTTGGGTTGGCTTTAAAATGAACAAGCTCGAAGATTTAACATTTTTGGGTCTGGGAATCGAACCAGCCACAAAAGTCTTCGTTTGTTTGCTATAATTTTGAAGTTACCCGTTCTTTTCCTTAATTTGTGGTCCCCCTCCCAGTTGATGGTGACTACGCCTTTGGACATGGGTCGATGGGCATCAGGGGCCTGGCTGTGTCTCTGGCCGTGCCTTGTGCCGTGTGCCTGTGCCTGGTGCGTTGTAGATAAACAATAGAAAAGCATAGAGAACGGGTCAGCATTGAGAGCTAAACGCTTGCGGCCGCTGCTTGAGTTTCGGCCTGGCTAAGACATCGACTCCAACTCCAGCGCATTGAATGCACAAAAAAAAAAAGAAAAACTGAAAAAGCTGCAACAAAAAATGTATTAGCCAAAGAGACCCAAAAAGAGCAGAAAGACGATCGGAGAGTCAATGATGAGCATTGCCAATACAAATTATGGCTGAAAAGCGCTACGTAAATACTGCAATCATTTTAATAGACCAAAAACGGCGGCGCATAAACCATAAACCAAACGCCAGCCAAACTGCTTCAGAGACCTGGTCCAAAGTTCTATGAGAAATTGGAGGCGTTCATCCGAAGAATGCCAAAAGTGCAGCAGTTCCTCCAAACTAGAGATGCGCACGTGCTCAACGAATTCAGCACGACACGAGCACGAAATATGCAAATGAAAATTTGTGAAGGAATGGGTATGCTAAATTATTATATACTTTTTTAATATTTCAATATGTTTTACATGAATAATTTATTTTTCTAATTTTTTTATTGTTGATCGCGATTTTTAAATAATTTATATTTTGATTAAATATATACAATTTCCTCTAAAGATTTTCACATAATGTTTCTTAGTATAATTCATTTGTTCACTTCAAAGACTTTATTCGGCTCATAACATTTTTAACTCGCGTTTGTTGTCACGACACGCGCCCAACTTTAATCGAATGCTCGAAAACAGCGAGCAGCAGATGCGATATTCGCATTGCGGCAGCGGCACGCGAGCAGCGAAAATTGCAGTCGATGATGATGCGGTTTTATTACACAAGTTTAGCTCTGAAATTAGCGTAGATAAATTTCTATCTGAAATTCCTTTCCCTCATTCCTCTGTGTGTGTATGTGTGTGTGTGTTGGCTAGACGATGACCAATGCTCGATAGTAAACTGTGTGCAACAAAGAAAAAAAAAACAAAGAAGAAGAAAAAACAGCACGCAGACTTCTCAGCCTTTTTATAGCTAGTTTAGCTGCATTTGGGCGAATTCCTTGTCGTTTTTGCTGCCTTTTTTTTCGTGTGATCAGCAATCATAGCAAATTATATTGAAAATTCTCGATTTCTGTTTGTCCGGCATTTTTGTCTGCTTCGATTTTGGTTTCCCTCTAATTAGATCTTGGGGCGTTCATATATTTACCTCCCCCTTGCTATAAAACAGATGCTAGTTCTAGGGAACTCCCCCACCCCTCCAGCACAACACCAATTCATCTTCAAACATCACCCGTTTTTTTTTCATTGGTGGTGTCTTTCCCTTGTGGATGGCAAATTCGTAGCGTTTATTTTTGTGGTCGTTGCCATCGCCGACTCTTGCTCTTTCCCCGTCTCTATCTCTCTCTCTCGCTTAGCAATCCGCTCTCTGGCATGCTCTGCGCATGCGCATGCCTGCTCTCCAAGTCTACACTTTCTGCATTTTTGTTGTGCTCGTCGCATTCGTAACATGAGCAATGCAAATGAGAAATCTGAGTTGAAAATCGAAATAAAATGGATTATGTGTAAATTTTATAAGAAAATTACTTTTACTTGGAGTTAAATAAGTTACTCAAAACTTTTTAAAAGGCGAACTACATATACATTTTGAAAAATATTTATATTTTATTGTGTCCAGAATATTTCATAAATATACTTCTCTTCAATTTTTGTTTAATTCATCTTAACTAACTCAGTATTAAAAATACTTAGAAATGCTCTCCATTTTTGAGACCGGCTTCTTTTGGCTACACGTGCTCAACGTTCTTTTGCTCTCTTTATGTGCTCTTTCGGCGACCGGCACTGCTGAAACTCTCCAAAGCTGGCGCCAAAACGTTGCCGCCAACAACATCCACAAATGCGTTCCACAGTGGAGTTGAACTGTTGGAGTTGGCTCCAAAAACGCCAGCGACTCGAAACAGTTGCTGTTGATACATCGTGGCGAACGCACGTTATGCGGCGCACTTAATTCGTCAAGAGACTCGCGGCGCTTCGGATTTCGGTTTCGGTGTTCGGTGTCGTTGTCGGTTTCGTTGGTCGGTAAATCGTTCGATCGTTGCAATTGAGGTGGCGAATTGCATTCGGCTGTCGCTTGGTGATTGATGGACTGCAAACTGAAAATTGAACACAGTTGTCGTCTCGGACTCGGTCAGTGCAGTCGGTCAAGCGCGTGTTTTTTCTCACTCCTCGCTGATTTAACGCTTAATAAACTCGTGTAATCAAATGAAATCAAAAAATTGTGCTATTCGATTTTATTGTTGTTGACTCCTTGAATTTTATAGCGGTCCCCGCTGGCGCTTTTTATATTCTAATAACCCTCGAGCATAACACAAAAAGAAAAAAACAAACAACAGTTCAATTCGCAATGTATATCGAAATAGAATTCGAGCTTGAATTTGACTCCCTCCTCATCTCCCTCTCCCGCTCGCACTCGCACTTCTGCTCGATGAAATTGTCGTCGTGTGCTTTGCCTTCATAAATTATACAAAGCGCATTTTTTTGTGAAACGAACGACTTGCAAATAAATAAGCATTTACGCTTTTATTATTGTGTGCGTGTATGCGTGTGTGTGTGTCGCCATATCTGTGTGCGTGTGTGTGTGTTTTGCTTAAGTGAGTTCGGCAGAAATCGGTCCCATGCGGCGCAAACCCCAAAAGCAAATATAAAAAAAATATATATATAAATATCTAAAAAAAGGAGCCAACGTAGCCAAAAGTAATATCATCTGCTGCATACTGCATACAATCATTTCGTTGTGATCTGTGAATATCACATTCAACACAATACAATACACAAATACACACATACACTTGCATATAAATATGGGTAAGTTTATTCGTTATTATTTTATTACGTATACGCACATTGAACTCTGGCTTCAAGTTCAAAGTTATAAAAGTCGGAGTGCGTTGACTTGAAATAAAAATAAAAAAATCATTCAAAGAAAAATGCATACGCATAAATAATGTTACAGTGTGCACTCGATAATTGGAACTTACTGAATTGAGCATTTTGCAGAGATTTCAAATCGATTGGGAATGATTTCTATCCACATAATTTTTTTTGTTTTATATATTTTTTTGCAGTTTAAAACTAAAGCAAAAATTTATTTTATTTAACACACATTTTCAGAAGCAATTTGAGCTCTAAAAAATAATTTTTTTTTCCATTTAATAAAAATGTAATTAAAACTGTCAATTTACCGCATACATTTTTGAAAACGTTTAAAACTCATATTTATACAAAATTTGTAGAACAAATATATAGAAACTCCAACTCCAACTTTTATGAGCAATAACAAATAAATGAAAATAATCTTCGTAGATTAAAAAATTATACAAAACACAGTTAAATTCTTATTTATTTAACGTATGAAAAAGAAACGAGCTGTTGTTTAGTGTAAATATAACATTTTGAATAATGGCTATAAATGTTATTAAAAGAAAATTAAACTAGAATAAAAAAATGAGATATCCTTTAGAACGTTTGAAATAAATGTGTCTCAACTGACGAGAGACTACTGTACGCTTAAAAGTGCGATTGAGTTGCCTGCAACGTCATTTGACATTATGCAAAGCAGGGGCAACAGCAACAAAGGCAGAGGCAGCAACAGAATCCTATTCTCATCCTTGTTGCCCTCAGCTTCTGTTGTCATCAGAGTTGCATAATTGGAGTAAGTGGTGTGTGTGTGCGTGTGTGTTGTGTGAATTGCACACACAGTGTTTGTGTTGGGTGTCCGTCTAACTGGCTGCCTCTAATGAATAAATAAGTGCCACTAATAGTTTTCGCACTTCCTGCTGCCATCCAACCGTCCAACCATCCAGTCTTCCAGTCTTCCAATCATCAAACCATCAAACCGTCAACCATCCGGCTTGCATCCAGTCAGGCAGGCATTCATTCAGCAAGCACAAACCGAGCAACTCGTCAAATTGCACACAGAACAAATCTTGGCAACAACAGAGCCAACAATAACAACAAGAACAACAACAGCATCGCTTACATGTTGACAATATTTAATTAAGAAGCTACCGTCAACCAGGCTGCAACAACAAACATTAACAACAGTAACATCAACAACAACAACAACATTAACGATAACATAATTGTCGAGACAATTTTCCGTCTTTTTTAGATACATTCTGCATACTCTTGAATCTTCAAAAAAACAGAGTTGCTTGAAGCTTTTCCTAGAGTTTTACAGCCTCAGCTTTAAAGGCAACGTTTTAGACTCATTTTTTTCAATCGAGTATTTTAAATATGTTTACTGATTTACTGATGACATTTTTTAATGAGCTATTGCCTTGTGTTTGTATATAAAAAATTAAAATGAAGTATATCATTAAATATTGCGATTATGACATGTCCCACTAAAAAAATAAACGGTTTCTGTTGAAATATGGTTTCGTAGTTTGTCCAATCGATGTTAATCGGTTTTCACTTTTCTGCGTTTCTCGCTTTTTTGTTAAACGTTAAACGTTGGCTTAAAATATTCTCAATGCTTTAATTTCTCAAAAAATAAATATGTAACCAATTATGTGATTGATTAAATTATCAATAAGAAGATACTTTAAAAACTGGTTGCGCCTCACTGCAAAATAAAAATAGAAGAATAATTCATGCTTATCTCATTAAAAAAAGGATGGTTTCTTGAAATATGTAACTTAAAAAGCACCAAAATATATAAATTGTTTTTTAAACATACAACAAAAAATGTTGTTGATTTTCTGAAGTCTCACTAAATATCAATAAACATTTAAAAATAACTTGATTTTTCTTCTTGCATTTTCAATTTTATTTTCCACTTGATTGGAGATTTTGCCATAGTAAAAAAGAGTATTGTTTAGTCAGATGTTGCCAATTAGAATATTCTGACTTGTTTTTGTATATTGTTATTATTATTATTTTTTTTTATTTTTTGCTGCTGCAACCAACTGCTGCTGCTGGCAAGCAACTCAATTGGCCATCGCGTCGTCGCAATAATAATTTTATTTCCCTTTCCCACACACTGTTCGCGCTGTGTACACATACACTCAGATGAATGGACGTAGACTGATATCTTGTATCTTTTATTTTGCATTTTTATGGTGCAACTTTGTCACATTTATCGCTCGATGCAGCCTCTCAAAACATTTCCGCACACAACTATTTCGCTACAGCGGATGTGTGCCTCAAACCGCAAAGCATCACAAACTGAAGCAGAAACACTTGCAGAAACACTCTGTGCTTAGTTGAAGTGTCTTAATATAAAGACAAGAAAGACAGAAAGTTGTTTAGATATGATAATTGAATCTGATCAATAATATATGTGGTGCACTTCTTTGCTATGGGAAATCGATTTGTATCGATATTCGATAAGCAATTGCAGATATCAATAAAATAAAATATAATTAATTTTGGTATACGAGAACTTACTGATGCTGATCGGGAATCTATTACTCTATGAAGTCGGATATATTTCCTTTGGCTTCTCACATACTTTTCCAAAACTTCTCCCTAACATTTTTACCGATTTTTAAGGGATTTCGGTTGTAATATTATGAACAAGAATCTTTGAAACAATTTTCTTGAAATGGAACTGATTTTTTGTAGAATTTTGCTTTTCATTGTTTTTTGTGTTGCTTTCCCTACAATTCCATAAATTTTTCTGCGAGTGCAGAAACTACCTTCTTCCATTTGGGAGATAAGCATCACAAACCGTTCCGACAAACACAGACAGCTCAGCACAACTGAAAAATAAAAAAATATTTAAAAAATGTATACAAAAATAAAAATAAATATTTAGTAAAAATATTCAAGTGCTTTGGCAGCCGATAAAATTTCCCATAGAATTTTTTTTAGTTAGCAGCAGAAACTGTCTCATTTCCTTATCGAGGCTGGCGTTTTTTTATGGGCTTCGCTTGATTTCGCTTACGCGGCAGACTCATTAACTTTTAACTAGTTGTAATTTGTAAATTCAACCACGTAAAGGGGGGCAGGTCGGAAATGTAAAGAGTTATGGGGAGCAAAGGGTGAAGGGGGCAACAGTAAGACAGACTTTGATGCTGCCGCGACTTTTTGGCCACAACTGCTGCTGCTGCTGCTGCTATTGTTGCTGTTGCTGCTGTTGATGATGATGTTGTTGCCAGTTGTGTTTAGCCACTACTGACAGATTGCTGATAAGCACTTGGGTCACAAAACCCAAAACCACTCCCCCTCCTCCACCCCCTCCCTCTTTCTACCACCGTTTAAGCGTCTAATCGGGTAAGTTGTGCGGCTTCGTCGCGGCTGCTTTTCTGCTTTTCCGTCTTTTCATGTTTTTCCTGCGCATCCATCAAGCAGCTGTCAGCGGCGGGCGCCCCGTCTAAAGGATTGCTGACTCCAACTCGTTGCCACCGCCATCCCCCCATTCTCCACCCCCCTCGGTTGACAATCCAATTGGCTTTAAACGTTTCGGCATTTGTTGACACACATAAATGATATTTTAATGTGACTCTCGAACCGGGCTATTGATATGCAGCCAGCAAAGTTCAACAAACACAACGCTTTTCAGGTTATCAATCTGTGTAAAGTCGGGAATTATGACAAATTTATTTGATTTATGACAGCCTAAGCTGTTTGTTATGGATGGGCATTTATTAACTGAAATATGCATACACATTGTCAGAGAGGGAGAGTGAGAGGGAGCGTGGGAGGGATATCAAGTAAGAGAGAAAGAGCGAGAGATATTGTTACAGACATAAGGATGTAGTACAGATAGAAAGAGTGTGTGAGAGAGATAAATAGATTTAGATGAAGAAACTGATAAAGATAGAGACGATTTTAGAGAAAGAGAGAGTGAGAGAGGGAGATACAACTCGTGAGAGTGAGAGTAGGGGAGAGACAGAGAGATATATATGTAAAAGATACAGACAGAGATAGAGAGACATAAATAGATTTGTCAAGATACGAGGGGAGATAGAGAAGGATACAGATATTCATAGTGAGATATAGAGAGAAATAGATCGATAACACAGATATAGAAAGAAAAAAGAAGAGATAGGTAGAACTAGTGAGAGATGGAGATGAAAGATGTTAAGAAAATGGTGGTTCATTTAGAGATAGAGAGAACCCATCCTTTCGCGATTGTTTAGTGTAAGTTGTAGCCATTTGCTTATGTATTTTTTTTACTTTATTTAAGAAACGTTTGCATAAATAAATCAGTTTATTTTCTTTATAGGCTCTTCTAGATATTAATCCCTTTTTTCGAAGCATTTCTTATCAGGAGTAATTAAATATTTATTATCAATCAAAAACCTTTATAAAATTAAGATGAAAATCAGTGCCTTGGAAACTGGCATTGTAATTATACAACTACTAAAATTTAATTAAGTAATATCATCGTAAAATTATATCGAAAATCAATTGATTGTTTTTTTTGCAGTTTTATGGCTCAACTCAAGCATTGGCAAAGAGCAATCAAAGTTTTGTCCATTTGAGTTTTTGGGCTTTGACATCCGCTGCGTTAATTAGCAAAATAAAATTGTAAACATATTTTGTGCTAAAATACAAAACTTTACGAGCTACTTTTATGGCTCTAGCAAATTTATAAAAATTTAAGCAACTTTTTATTACGCTTACGCAAATTGAAAAAAAGATAAAGCAGAGGATAAACAAAAACAATTCTTGTGTGACATAGAGGCAACAACAACAACAGCAACAATAGCTACAACAACTATTAACTTACAAACTAACTAACAGCAAAAACAACTTTGACAACAAGCTCTATAAATCCACAGACCCGAAGCCGGGGCACCTAATTAATTTCTGCAAAAAAAAGGGTATGCAACAAAAAGAGAGAAACTTTAAGAACAAAGGATCAAAGTTGTTGCAGTTCCTAGCCTAGTTGCACGTTAATTTCCAATTTGACGCAACAGCAGCAGCAGCAAAACAAAAAAACATACTCTAATGTCATACATAGGAAGCCACAACAACAACTGCAACAACAGCAGCAATTGCAAAATCAGTGGATGGCCTGAAACAGTAAAACTAACTGCACAACTAGCAGATGAAGCAGCAGCAGCAGCAGCAGCAGTAAAAGGCAACAGCATCGGGCTAAGAGCAGCAAAGTGGAAGAGGAAGCAGCAGCAGCAGCAGCAGCAATACTCTTGCACCAGTTTCTCAAACAGTTACCTGGGCGCTAAACAAAAAAGACAAAAAACGAAACAAGCAAGAGTGCTCTAGTCGAGAGAGCTCGACGAGAAGATGCCCTCAACTCAACTAAGAAAAAGATATTCTTGCAGCTGTGTCATATTATGTCAAGGTATATACATACCCGATTAGAAAGATATATCTACAAACTTATAGTTTTTATTGTTTTCGAACTTCGATTTAAAACAATGCTCTGGAAACGCAAAAAGTTATCGATCAAATGACCTAAACTTGATCTGTTTATGGTTGCGAAACTATTGTTTCAAATTTGCAGTCTTTATAATCTCTGAAATCGGCACGTTCGCAAAGGCAGGCAGACGATTTTGACTATTGAGAATTTTTATACTTTATGATATCGGATATGCTTTCTTCTGCGTATTAAACAGCTTCATTATTCCCCTTATATTTTTTGATTGAATTAGGGATAAAACGAGAAGCGAAAAGCATCCATCTTAAGCATGTCGAATTTGGGATACCCTTTTATTATTATTGAGGGAGCTTCTTGTTGATCTAGTTTTTCTTTCGTTGAACATTGTATTTAAGAAGAGGACAAATGTTCCCGAATAAAAAAACCTTTCATTAGCTAGTTCTGATCTGGAGGACTCTGCCATATCGACTGATAACACTAAAGAAAGATTTTTATTCAAACATATCTTTAATACTGACAAAATTTGGATAGTTAGCTTAACAGATAGAAATCACTGAATGAACATAGACATAGAATTAAGTTTCATATATTTAATGGGCTCGTAGATCTCTTCCAAACGCTGACAAATCTATAAAACCATCTATGCGAGGGTATAAAATGACAAAATAAATAAAAATAAAAATTAAAAGGCAACTGAGCACGAGGGGAGATGCGAAGATGTTGGGATGCTGAGAAGTAGATGCCAAGTGGATGCAGCTTTAGAAAGTAGCCGAGGAAAGCCAAAGCTAAAACTAAAACTATAGCTGAATCTGAGGCCAAAACCCGTTGCAACAACAACTACGACAACAACAACAACAACAACAACAATAACAACAGTCACAAGAGAGTCGCCTTTGCGTGATGCAATTGCCAACAACAGCAACGCGCCAAAAGATTGAAAGCAACGACAGCAGCAGCCACGTAACTAGAACACTTGACGATGCTGCCTGTCAATGTGTTCGTGATGCAACAGCCACAGCCTACACTCAGCGAAATGCAATGCAACAACAGCTTAAATCCATTCATTCAAATATGCAAATTTAAATAATAAATACATTTCCGCATATTAAATAATATGAAATAAATTCAGTTTAAATTATATTTAAAATTTAACTCTTTCTTTTAACGAGCATTTAATACTTCATAAACTGATTTATCAATTTTTGCATTTATAAATTTATAAATAATAAATCTTCTTAAAATAATTGATCTGAATTTCTAAAACGCCTCTGATTGATTAAAGTACACATTTCCAACTCGATTTATTTTTTTGTGAGTGCATCAACTGCTGCTGCATCAACTATTGCTGCTGCTGTTGCGCCTTTCGCTAACCCCGCAACAATTTCCAATTAAAGCAGCTGCTGCTGCTGCTGCTTCTTCTGTTTCTTCTTCTTGTGAATAGTGTCGTTGTTGTTGTCGCCGTTGTTGTTGGTATTTGTGCTGCTGCTGCTTGCGCAATCATACGGCAAAGTTCTTGGACTGTTGTTGCTGCTACTGCTGCTGCTGCTGCATCATCCGTGCCATTGGCAAATGTCTTATGTAAGCAACTGAGTGCAACTGCGCCACTGCGACAGGAAGCCATCGGTAATGGCCTTAAAATACACACTTTATGCCCAGGCAGCGTCTCCAATTAGACTTAGTTAATTGCAGCGCGCCAATGTTGCTCATTAGATTGCTTCTTAATGCTGCCCTCCCAAATGCAGTGTGCCGCGCCCAATCGGAAGCTAACGGTACTAAACCAACAACACCCCCCCCCCCCACCCCTCCAACTGACGACCCTGCCCCTGCCTCATGAAGAAGAAGAAGAAGTGAGGTTAGTGCCCCAACCGCTTTAGCCTTCAACGGCCAAAATCTAATTGATCATTAAGTCTATTTCCGCACCAAAGTTGGCAATGGCAAAGTTGAGGTTGTATTTTCAAAGTAAGCCATAAAGCGTCAACTTTTTTGCTTTTATGACAACCGACAGTCGAACAACACAGGCATGTTGCACGCAACAGCAACAGCGGCAACAGCGGCAACAGCAGCAGCAACAACTCAACTCAGCAACAACTATAACGATGACGTTGCCTAAATGATGACTGAACATGGGCGGGGCATTTGTCAGTGGCGTGCATTGGGGGCAACAGTCGAAAGTATCTAGTACATTTTGAAGTTTTATGACTCTACACAGAATGGGAATTAGGAGAATGGCCTATGCCGGAGTTAGACAACAACAACAGCAGCAACAACAACGACACAAAACTCATAAAAGTAAATGCGTTGCATGTAAAAATCTATAGGCAGGAAAAATCGATTTGTATTTCTTTTGTAATGCGGCTGCTGAAGATTCCAATGAAGCTGAAGTTGTGGGGAAAACAACAAAAACAAAACAAACAAGAATTGGTTTCATTAAGGTGCCGAAGATCAAATGCCCTAGCAAGATAAAAGATTGAAATGGAATCTAGGCCAAAGAATGCTAGTGTTTTAGACAAGAACTCCATTGTTGATTGATTCAGTTTATTTAAGCTCATTCTGAAGTTGATGTTCAGATATATAAACTATTTCGATTTTTGAGCGCGGTCTAAAAGTCTAGAAAACCATTAATGGAATATTCCAAAATGAATCTTTTTCCATTACTCATTATTTTTCAATTTATTTATTTTATTAATGAAAATCATATTCGTTTTTACCCTTAGTTCAAGTTGTTTGCTAAACTAAATACACATTTGCAGCTGGTAACATGGATGGCTTACGCAAAACAGTGTTGCAAAATGTAAATACCCTTCAGCAAGAGAGAGAGAGAGAGAAAGGCGGAGAGAGAGAGCTTAATGAAATTTGAAACAAAAGTTCAGATGCATTGCAGTTGATTATGCAGAACTGAGCAGAACAGAAAAGGGCGATAGAAATGTGGATGCTAATTTCGAACAGACAAAGTGAAAGGGACGACGTGGTGCCCGTTGTTGTTGTTGTTCTTATTGTTGTTGTTGAAGGCAATCATCAAAATGATGAGTGAGAGTTGAGGGAGACTCTGCGGTATACAGTAATCAGATACTAGGGAAACAAGAGAAAAAAAGAAAGATAGAGATAAAGAGATAGAGAGAGAGAGAGAGAGAGAGAGAAAGAGAGAGAGAGAGAGAGGGAGATAGCGCAGTACAAAAAATAGCCGTTGTGATTAAGCGCATTGAATGAGCATAAGAAAAGACTTAAGATAATAGAAGAAGAACAGTAAAGAGCAAACTGATGAGAATGAAGACTTTTACTTATCTACAGATCTGAGATAAAAGAGCCGTAAAGAACAAATGCGAGGCAAGAAAAAAAAAACCAACTTTCGAAGCAAATGCTGACCCACTGCCCACATGCAAATGATGTGGCTATGCGTGAGTGTGTGTGTGAGTGTGTCAGTGTGTGTGTGCGATTTGATAGACAGGAGCTAAGCGAGCTCTGATGAGAAACTGGGAAGCACTTGTGTGTTGTAGTTGTTGTACTTGTTCCAGTCGCAGTTACAGTTGTCTTTCATGTGCAGCCACATTTAGCGCGTTGGCGTTGACTGCATTCTGTCTGCAATCGGATTTGTTTTTGTTGCCAGCCTTTTTTGGGCAGCTGCTTTTTTTGTTTGGCCAAAAATAAAATAAGCATGCGGCTCATTTTAGAGTCCATTGTTTTGTTTACTTGGGCCCAAACACATTTAGGTTTTTTTGTTTTTTTTTTCTCCTTTTTTTTTAGGTTGTTGTTGGTTCGAAGATGTTGCTTAGCTAACTTGGCTGGCTGCTGTGCTGTTATGGCAAAGCAGCAGCAGCAGCAGCAGCAGCAGAAGATGAACAAGCGATCTTAATTTACGTTAGCTCGTTAACTTGAATTACCGTTAGGCGCACAGAGAGCACTCAAAGCTCTTTCACTCTCAGGCGCAAGCAGCATAGGCATTTACTGCTTTGTGTTCTACGTTCTGTGTCTAGTCTGTTGCCAGTACACAGAGAGAAAAGTCTTAGACTGAACTGCAATTTAAATTAATAATAACAATTTACTTTTTTTAATTGAATATTTTCTGCTGGCTTCAGGCGAAATTACTCAAAATAAGCACAACAAATCTGAGACGTACGTTAAAAAATTATAAAATAGGTAATTTGCCGGGTGCCTAAAAATAAGTGCGAATTTAATTGTGCTTAATCAGATTTTGTGCCACTTGAAGTAAATTACTAAAATGCTTTAAGTTTTTAACCCTTCAAATCTCACTTGAAGTAAGAACCACCTAGCTTACTCTCTCAGTGTAATCGACGCTCTGTACTCGATACTTTTGGTTCTGGTCCACTTTGTGGTTGGGGCACCAACCTTTTTTGGGCATTTACAACGCCTCTGCGCCATTGTGGCTGCTTCTAGTCGTTGGAATTGGAGGGCGCGTGAAAATGCCATTGTTACCCCCACCAAAAAAAGAAAAACAAAAAAAAAACCGAAAAAAAATAGGAAGAAAACAAAGATACATTTGTATCTGGGAGACGGTAATCAACATTTTGTGGTCAACACGGGTGTGCGCTGAATTGGAAAAGAAAGGAAAAGAAATGCCATTGGTTTTTCACATGCTTTATTGCCAATTGGAAAGTTGGCTAACACTGTCGAGTGTTGGCCAAGAACCTAGAGAATCCATTCATGCAGCGGCCGCTCGAGTGCCAGAATGCTTTATGTTCCATTGTCTCCCTGAGTGTGTTTGCGTGTTGGTGTTCGTGTGTGTTAACTGTAATTGGCAAAAGACGCAAATGCAGAATGCCAATGCAAAAAACAAAACAGAGAACAGTAATAAAGAAGCCAGCTATGCAAAGTAATAAATATGGCTAAAACACAAACACCGTTAAGTAATAAATAGTGGGTATAGAAAAATTGATTTAATAACTGAGCTGAGCTGAGCTGAGCTGAGCTGAACTGCGCTGAACTGAGCTGACTAACTTAACCGAGCTGACTAACTAACTTAACCGGCACATCATTAAAGTAACGCTCAACTAATTGCATTCTTCCGCGTTTCGCACAGCGGCAGACTGCAGCTAATCGAATCAGTTACAAATCGAAGCAACTAACTTACCAACTTACCAACCGACTAACTAGCCAGCCAGCTGACTAGCTGACTTAAACGGCGACTAACGATCCATCAAACGATCCGCTTCACCGATTCATCAAATGCTCAACTGGGTCTTCGTCGTCGTCGTCGTCGTCGTTGTTGTCGTCTGAATGCCAATGCCATAATTCTAACCACCAAATCAGATTGCAATAATCAAACATTGATGTGGCAAGGGGTAAGGCGGTAAGGGGATCAGAAGGGGTAAGCAGACCACCATCGTCAAGTCGCGCTGCAGTCAAGTCAATCAATTAGGCATTTCAACACATGTTGTTTACAGTTCTAATTCTAGACGCGTTTCATTTAAATGCCGCTCTGTCTGCGTTGCAAGCAGAAGGGGGCGGCAGTAGTTTGAGAAGCGAGCGGAGGGGGATGGTCGGGGGGAGTTGGTGATTGGGTATGCTGGGAGTGAACTATTTTTGAGAATAGAAAATAGAACAACCAGTCAGTGCACGAACGCTTAATGATTTCCTGTTAAATTATGCGGCATTGACTTTTAACTATGTAAATGGAAAACATTGTTTTTTTTCGGTGCCCGCTTTTCTTTTTGTATACGCTGTTTTCGAAATTAAAAGAGAGCATATTGGTTAAAATGGATTATGTGGAAAAGTATCAAAATTGGAGTAAGAAATTAAAATAATAAGTATGTTTAATGTGCCTGTTCGAGTCAATATTAATATAAATATTTATATACATCTCATAATAGGCTAACCCAAATTGGAATTTACTGATTTTGTGACAATGAGAAACGTCAAAGCACTTTACAACAGCATGTGCCGATTTAGCCAAAAGAATCTCTCAAAGCGACTAAGATTCTTCTATTCCAGAATTACAGTTGATGAAAGGGGGAAAGGCACAATTAATCTAGTCGCAGTCCATGAAGCCTCCCATATAAATATCAAAATTTAAGCAAGAAAATTTATTTATAAAATTAAAAATATTTCCTAACAACTTTCTACGACTCTATGATTATTGTGCTTGTGAAAATGATTGACATTTTGTAACCATTCCTTGAGAAATAACAAAATAAAAGCAATCAAATTATTATATTAGGATTATTTAAGCTCTACTATTATATTAATTAATTTAAATTTATATAATTGAAAATTTTATTAAGAAGCTTAAAAAGTTGAGTCTTCAAATCAAATGTTTTCTCCTCTTTAGATTTATTCTGGTACCAATAGCAGCGTATCTTTCAGTCTATCGCTACCAATCCAAAATATCTCATCTAATGTTTTATGATCTTCTGTCAGCTGCTGTTGTTGTACAAGTGAGTTTTTGGTATTAGGCCAGACAGCATGTGATCGTAAATTCAGTTTAGTTTTGTGTGCAACGCAAATGGAAAATGTTGAGAGTTGTAAAAGTCGAATGTTAAATGAGCTCCCATAAATCAGATGGACACCTTGTTGAGAGAATGTGATGTATACAAAATCCTGTGTGACTTATTGTCTTTGAAAAAAGTGAGTAGCTGCCACCGATGATGACTTTGCTGAAACGCTGTCCGTTTGATATAGATGCTGGTGTGACCCCATTGTGCGGCAACATACTAACCCACAAAATACAAAGCGAACCAAAAAAGTTACCAAAAAACTCTTGCCGCAATAAGCTTGGCCAATCAGCAAAATAAAAGGAAGAAACAAAATGAGGAGGTGAGGAAAAAGTAATAGTACAAATCAATAATTTCTCAGCTACTCAAAAACTCATTAAGTTTACTTTTGACTGAAATCGCACTAATGGCGCTGAGAGACTATGACTAATCTCAGACGAGCGTTTGTGGGAAACCTATCCAAAAATAGGTTTTAGCCACTTTCGCTGGCGGCGGCAAACTGACAGACAAGAAATTAAAAGTGTTAACCTGCCAATTTCAGTGCCAAAACTCAGCAGCAATCAACCACTGAAGTCTTTGCAGCTTTGAAATATCAATTAGAAGCCAAATCCATATAAATATATATATCGAAGTTTCTACGTATATACAAAGTGGTCAAGAACAAGTCGCACCTTATGATTAATGAGGTGGCATAAACCGAGACCGAGACCGAGACATTAAGCAAACACTGACAGCTCATCAAATGGACTCAACTCTCAGCCAGTCAGGCCCACTGGGGTGCGATGAAGGGGTGGGGACTGCCCGTCGAGCAGCTAGTTGTCAGTTGCCAGCTGCCAGACAAGAATTGATTAATCAGCTTCAGACCACCCACCCACAATCCAAGCAGCAGCTCAAAGTTTATAATTGCAAAATGCCAAATCGCGGCACTTAATAGAAGTATAAATTGAGTTTTAGTATTATTTCCAACCACAATTCTTAGCTATTGTTATTGATTCGACTTATTAGCTTATGCCGGATTCACACAGAGCAAGTTTTAATAACGAAAACCTTCTTACATCCTAAGCCCATTAAACATGGCTAAGAGATTATAACAATTGAGTAAGAGACAGCCGAATGTTTAAGTCCATTTTCCACAACTCGTTTGGCTAATTGACCTTTGTTGCATTTACACAAACATAAAATGCATATTAAAGCACTGTCAATAATCATCTTTTCATGAATTTCCTCATCTTCACTGCTTTCGATTTCTATCTTTTTATTCAAATCGACAATCCAATCTTGCAAAAAACAGCAACAACATCCGTTGCCTGCTCAAAATCGATTTTAAGCATATTTTGTTACGCAATAATTTGATTAGCTCTTTGATTGCTGACTATATTGTCAATTGTACCATTTTCAGTTTTAGTTACTTTTAATGGAATGCAATTTCTGCAGACTAATTGCTACTTAAAAATGATTATAATGAATTTAGCTTATAGATTGACCAGCTAAATACAGGTAAATGTCCACATTACTAATGAATATAAATTGCGCAATCATTTTTGGCCACGAACATTTCATTTTCAAATTAATGATAAAACATTTGTCAGATAGATGCTATACTCAGAACGTTTTCTGTACGGTTAAACAGGGTATAATGAGGTTGGGCAACAGTATGTAACACGGAGTAGAAAGCAACTACGACACTGTAAGAAAAATATATTCTCGATCAGCAATAAGAAAACGATAATCACAGAGATTTAGCAAAGTTGGCATGCAACTTGGTTTACTATAATCAGATCAAGTCATTTTATTTTGAATAATATCCTCCTCCGTTCCTCCTTCAATTTCAATAAATATCGATTACCGTTGGAAAAAAAGCTACAGCCGTAAAGATATATATTTATATATGATATATGATTTGGCATGATATCATGATATCATCAAGATCGGTTATGAAATAGCATACAATATCTAGGACGTCTGCGCTTATGGATAGGGAAACAATTCATTTTAAGGTATCTTCAAGTCGAGCTTTCTTGCTTGTTGTTTTTCGAGAGTTGAGAACTTTTGAACGTGTTACCTGGACGGGTTAGCGTACTCCCTCTCTCTTTCCCTCCCTCTTTCTCTCTCTCTCTCTCTCTCACTTTCCGTCTCCAGAAAACTGACCTGAATTTTGTTAACGCTCGTGCCGTCAACCGCTTAACCTTGACACCGGCGGCGTTTGGAACAAAATTTCGGGTTTAAGCTGCAGCTGGAATTGGAGTTGGAGTTGAGATTTTAGTTTGGATTTCGGTTTTTGGGGGCTCTTGACTCGCCTACACCGTTAAAGTCAGAGTCAAAAGTGAGTTGCCGTCCGTTGGTCTTTCGTTGCGGGTTGCCGTTAGTTTTATAGTCATAAAAAACTTTTGCTTGCTTTTTTTCTTCTCATTTTTTTAATTTTTTGTTTTGTATATATTTTTTTTTTTTTTGTTTTTGCTTAGACAATTGTGTAGCATGACTCAAACGAAATAAATTGCAAAATCTTTCGCAGCGCTTATGAAAAGTGCGGCATTTTTTTTTTATGATTATGTTTTCTGTTTGTTTGCTGTACGCCTTATAATTTTTATAGTTTGTGTCTGTGTCTGGCAACGTGCAGCTATTTTTATTAGACGCCGCCTTTGTGCCAAGCAAAGAAAATAATATAAGATGTAATAGAAATGCTTGAGAATAAGCAGCGAGTCGCAGTCTAAATATTTAATAAGTTTTACACTGGCAGAAAAATGTTTTCACAAATTGCCAGCATAACTTGTCTGGGAAGTTAAGCACATCTATTAAAACTAATTTGATTTATTCTCATTTTTATTTAATGTTAATTTATAGCTTAAAGCCTGACATTTTGTTACTCTGATGTATTATATAGTATATAGATACAGCACGTTAATATTTAAATTTTCAGCAACATAGATAGAAGTTGGTGACTTTCTTCTTCAATGCGTTATAGACTCAAAAATGACACAAAAACGAACTTGCGTAACAAAAAATGGTACTGAGAAAGTCGTACAAGCATCATTTGGGGCACAATATATTTTTTGAGTGTCTGCGTGTGTGTGTTAGACAGTAAAGGGAAATTGCATTTTGAGACACATATGGCCAATAAATTGTTAGCCAATTACTTGGGACCGCTTCGTTGTAGTCTCTTTAAAAATGTATGTCAATTGGTCAATTTTCTTCCCACCAGGCATTGGGCAATTAAATGTCATTAACCTGCTGCGATATCCTGCTTCAGTTACGAGCAGCCATTAGCCGAAGCAAATCACATTAAATATTTATAATGCTCCCGCTATTCCAATTTAATTAACTAAATGGCCGGGCAAAGCTTTCATAAATTGCACACAATGCTCAAAATTAGCAAATTAAACGGTGTGTGGATATATTATATAGACACAATATCCGTTGGCGATTGACAGTTCAATCAACTCGTTGCACAAATAGCAAATTGCAAATCCGTAATAGAAATTGCAAATCAAATATTACGTATACGCTTCGAGGTATCCAAAATATCATGCCGAAGCTGCCAGCAGCTAGTCCATTGTTGTGTCAGCCAAATAGACCCCCCCCCCCCCCCAAAAAAAATGTAAGAAATAAAAACTTAAAGCCAAAAAACGGAAAACAAGAAAGAAAAAAGAAAAACAAACAACATGCCAAAGGCGACGCGGTGGCTGACGTCGAAATGCGACAGCAGCCGCAACACCTTTGGAGTGGCAATTTGTTGACGCTGCCGCTTGCCGCATGCCACATGCCGCTTACCGCATGTCGCATACAGCTTGTTGCCCCGTTTTGGCGACAAGCAAACCGAACTGCACTCAAAATGGCATACAAATGTTTTTGTTATTGTTTCGTTCCGATACCCTGTATTTATTGAAAGCCTATCGCCTATTGAAGGAAGCTGGTTGACCCAACAGATTTTCAGACTGCTGCGTATCAGCAAGAAATCTGGCAAGTGGATGGCAATGAGTGACCACAATAACCATAAAAGTGTCAAGATTCCTCCTAATCATGGAGTTTCCTATCAACGGGTAAATTCTTTACAATTTTTCGCGTGTTGAACTTTTTTGAATTGATTGGAAAAACTAATTTTTTCAATTTGGTTGTAAAATACTGAGTACCTTCCAGTTGGTCACTTCCAAAAGCGAACTCTTATTTGCTGATGTTTTTTTTTATTGTTGCTGCTGCAGCTGAAACCCGTTGTGCTCAAGTACGACTCAAGCAATCAATTGGCAGCAGCAACAACAGCAGCAGTTCCAACTTGAGTGCGAAATCAACAATCGAGCATCTCAAGAATGACTTAACAGCGCGACATAAAAACAACAACAGCGGCAATAACAATAACAAGCAAATACAACAACAAACAACTAAAAGCTGCTAATAGTTGACAAAGCTCTGTCAGCTTTGTCACGCCTTTTAGACGTGTTTGCATTTCAATTCCGGCCAACTCAAAAATGCTCAAAAGTGTGCTCATTTGCATTGAGTGTCAAATGCATCCATTAAATTGAAATATTTGTAATTTGCTTTTACACACACTCGCACACACACAAACACACATGCTCAGTCAAAACTGTCATCGCTGCTCTTTGCTGCAATTTGCAACAAATTCTCATTTGCATTGCGCAAAACTGCGAAAATTGCACAAACGACACTGCACAAATTTTTGTTGCCAATTTTCGATGGCCATAAATTGTAGCAGTTGTCGTTTGCATAAAATTCCAGCAACAGCAACAAAAATCGCTCGTAATTGTAACCAAAAACAACAAGTCGTTGTACTAACTGATCTAATAGAGATAGACACAGTGAGAGAGGGAGAGAGAAAGAGAGAGAGAGAGAGAGAGAGAGAGAGTGGGTGAGAAAGAGACCGACTGACTGCAAAAAGTCAATTTCGAATGCGTTTATTGAGTGCGCATAAATTTCGTAAGCTCCAATTTTGATGGAAAATTGATATGTGCACATGCACAAACATTTATGACGCACACACACATATATATATATATGTGCATATATACGCAAATGTGAATACATATGCATATGGAGACTCTGCCATTGTCAAGCAAACAACAAAATCAAATTTAAAGCGAAATGTAAGTCAATTTGTGTAAAAAAAGATATCGAAATATGAGCGCACTAATTTTATTACAAAATCTGAATTTTTATGCATTGCGAAAGATGAAATACCCCAGTGTGTGATATGTTCAATTCCAGTCAGAATAATATTGGCGCTGATTGATAAAATGTTCAGTATTTTTCTCAATTTTCTTCAATTTCGTCGATGGTTTTGAACGAACACATTGTTTTTGTGTATAAGAAGTCAAATACTTTCATCCTGTTCAAACCTTATCGGATTGCACACGTTCCTTGCGAGAATAAAATAAATAAATAAAATTAAATTTGGCAAAACTATTGTCAGTCATGCAACACTGGCAACATGCAACTAATCCAATTAAACATTTATTATCCCGCTTTATTTTATTTTTATGTAAGGTGTTTTCCAATTATTTGTAGTAGTAGTTGGCGAAGCGTTTAATAAATCAAACAAATAAGCATTCACACAATTTACAATTTACACAAAACCAAACATCGAATCAAAATCAGCCCAAAATCCGTCGCGCGTTTAATTAGACATACAAAATAAATGAATTTAACAAGCCACAAAATAATACAAAATAATTGTATATATAATTGCTACAACGGCAAAAATGTTAAATTTGCTTATCTATTTCTTTTTTTTTTTTTGTTTATTTTTTGTGGACCCGTTTGAACAATTTATTAGCAAAGCGAAAGAATTGATTGATCTGCCCCAGAGCAGAGGCGATGTGTGTGTGTGCCCCCAGGGGCTATCTGTCTGGTTGTCTATCTATCAATCGTCCAGCACTCCCCCGACCCCCCCGTCACGATTGGGTTCAATCAAAATTTGTAATGAACAAGCCGGAAAAAATTAAACACACACAGAGAGAAATATTCTACAGAGCCGTTGTTGGCTTTTAGTTGTTTGCTTTGCTTGGTTATTGTTGCTATTGTTGCTGGTGTTGTTGCTGCGGTTGTTTGGTGTTGGGTGTTTCATTATGCTGCTGTTGCGGCTGTTGCGGCTCTTTGGCGCTGCCTCTACATTTTAATGATACAATTTAAAATCAACGCAGACTCATGATTTTGCATATTTTGAGCATTAAATTCTTGTGGGTCCGTGGGCCGAATGCTGTTCTGAGTCCGTTTCCATTTCTGCTCGCTTGCCGCATAATTCAGGCACAGTTTTCAGTTTTTTTTTGTTTTTGTTTTTGTTGTTTTTGAACAGCAATCAATGGTCGAGAACCAAGCCAGCCGCCCGCTGTGATTTGACCAAAAACTGACGGACCACCGTCTTAGCCGGGCCCGCTGAATGCTCGCCTGGCCAAAACAGCTATCAAATAAATAACACCGCAGACCCGCAGCGTGTGCGAAACGTAATAGAAATGAGAGGCAAACAGTTATCTTCAATGCGCCAAATTTGGAATACCCTTCACGAAATTCAAATACCGTTCGATTGTTTCTATGGATGCTATATGATGCTGTTGTCCGGTGATCATAATTCTTGGCCCACATATTAGGAATTTCATACTGTGTCAAACTGAATTTATGTTCCAGTTTTAATAATAAATAATTTTTCAGTTTGTGTCGGTATTTAGCAGCAGTGCCGAAATGTTTCAAATATAGGTCCAATACAAAAGTTTGAAATCAACAACACTTTTAATCCAGCTGTCAAACCGCAACTTATTTAAGTCTCCGATTCCGCTTCTGATACGTATAAAAGTAAAGTTAATATATTCTTTCGAAATTATTTTCAATATTCGGTAACGAAAAGTTTGAAAAATTAATTCACTATCAATTTCAGTTATTGATTCTTAGAAATATTGTTTATGTTTCAATTACTTTCGCAAATTAAAAGCAGTTATTTTCTAGTCCCGATTTAATACAGCCTGAGTTGATCAATACATCTTGGTTAACAAAAAAATCGTCTACACCAGAACTTTTCAAGAGTAAATGACGAAGCACAAAAGAAATGCGAATACCCTGTGGATAAGTGTATAAAGATATCAAAAGCTTCTAATGCTGCTGATGGGTGCGCCACCCCATCTACAGCAATGAAAAAATACAAGAACGGGCCGCAACATTTTAGCTAAACGGCGAGCATTACTTTTAATTAAAAGCAACGATGGCAACGCTAGCAAAAAGCAACTGCACATGACTTGAACTTGAACTCACATAACGAGGCGACCCCAAAGACCTAGAGAGAGAGAGAGAGAGAGAGAGAAAGAGAGATCGGAGACCTCAGAACTCAGACCTCAGACCTTGCTCGGTCGCAAGACCCAAGAATCCAAGACACCGACACAGGCGACGTGTCGTCCAAGAGCACGACCACCACTGTGTCTAATTCCAAGTCCAAGCCGCACATGATTACCCATAAGCTGACATCGCTCGTTCCACAGTTCGTTGCACAGAGAGCGTAACAGTTTGACTTTAATCAGTTTGCCACGGCAACAGCAACAACAACAGCAACGACAACAACTTACAAGCTGGCATTTGATGTTAATTTCCAGTGAGTGACATTGCGCATACGCAACGCTGTCTGCCAACCAGCATAATTACATGAAAGAAAAAAAAAAAAAAACGAAAACCGCATGTTAAACTTGTAGCCAGATTATTTACAAACCGTGAGCAATAAGCCATCAAATTTTAATTAGACACGCATTAATTAGCTACATTATAAGCACATCTCAAGTGGGCGTCAATTCAATTTTTCAAGCTTTACATGGCAATAAAAGAAACCAGTCTGTATTCGATATTAAATACGTATTTTTTATGCGTATGTCTTTGATTCTATGAGTAAAAAAAAAAGAAACAGCAAACCGGTACAGGTAGACATGACTGTAACGAATCGGTTACCGATGCTAATTACTTGGACTTTACAAGGTCGCCGGTGAGTTTTGCTGTGCTTTGCGGCAGCAAATAAAAAGAAACTTTAATTTATTTTGTACTTTTATAAATATTTCTACAAACAAAACTTTATTTAAATTCTTCAAGTCTTATATCTTATGTAAGACTTTTTATTTTGACTGCCGACTGCTCGAACACAGTCGATTGGAGAATACTTAATTAATTGATTGTGCGGCTGTCTGTCTGTCGGCCTGTTTAGCCTCTTGCCTCAGGTGCCAACGAGGCGTTGTGACGACCCACGCCCAATTCCATTTCCAATACCAATTCCAGCAAATAATTAGCATAAAGCACGTGCGCCGTCAACTTGTGCGCGCCCCTTCCTCATTTGTATGCCTAACTTAAACTGGGGGCAGCCCCACTTGCTACCAGTTCGGCAGCTGTCTGGGCCCGGCTCTTTTGGCTCATGCTGAAGCTCTAGTTGTAGTTGTGACTGGGTGGCTGGCTACCTGTTGGCAAAACATTCAGCACAGGTGCGTACGTAAAACGCCCTCCAGCACAGAGCTTGAGTGTTGAAGGGGTAAGGGGAGAGGGAGAGGGAGATGGAGATGGGGAGGGGGCAGCTCGCTTGGTTTTATGGACATTTTTCCAGTCAAAGCAACGCAGACAGTTGCGCATTTCATTTCATTTACTCGACTGCATTTCATTTTGAGTTCTGTTTTTGCTGATTTATTTGGCCCAGAGGCCAATTGCATGAATCACAACGCATTGCAAGTTGTGCAATGCATGTTGACCGTATTGGGTAATAACTAGCGTATACCCTATAAAATACAGATCTTATATTTTACTCGATATTTTTCGGATTTCTTTGATGTCAACTTGAATAAAAATACAATAAAAATGAATTAACTTAAATTGAATTAATATTATCTCATTTGCAATGACTTAGAAGTAAATTTATTTTTGCCATCACATATAATAACAGAATTTTGATATAATCCGTTCATATTTCTCTCTTTGCAGGGTGCAAAAGACGTCAAGTTAAAGGCACAATCTGAACAGAAAAAGGCTTGAAGAGCATTTAATTAAGGTATGTTTAAGTTTAATCGCAGTTTAGTCTAGTAATAAAATGGGAAGCACTGTTTTTCTTTCAAGCAGTCTATTATTAGGTTAAATAAATATCAGATTTCGTGCTCGCAACTCTGTTGCACTGGTGTCTAATCTATTTGTATATTTTGTCAGACTATCTTGCCTCTTTTATATTCACTTGTGCTGCTTCTTGTTATTATTTCTGCTGAATGCATATTTAGGGTATCTGGGTATCTAAACTATGCAGTTTATGGCTCGACACTTATAGAGCAAAGTCTGTTACCAAAAATACACTTTGTATCTACCTGCAAGGCGCACTCGCTGTTGGTTGTTGTTGTGGTTGCTGTTAATATTATTGCTGCTATCCTGACTATCTGGAGCAGCTTTTGCAGTCTTTGCAGTCTTTTTTTATGCGGTCTGCGCTTTTCACGCTTTGCCAAATTGCCAACTTGACCGGCACAAAAAAAGCAAATCGCAATAAAATAGGCCGCCCATGCGGGTGTGTGTGTGTGTGTGTGTGTGCAAGCAAGTGCGATAAGTGTGTGCTTTGTGTGTACGAATATGTGTTAGTTTGTGCTCATAACATTTTATTTAATGCACATTTCGTTCACAATTTGTTGTTAATAAATGCAAGCCCGCAACGCTTGGCTAGCTAGATAGCTGGCTGGCTGGTTGCCTGTGTTAGCCTGGTTAGCTGTTAGTTGCCACAGATTTGCAGCAAATTGCGCCCACAAATGAGGTCAGGCAGCACAGGCTGCACAATAAGCGCGATACCCGTTACATGCACACGGCTGCCTGCCTCACGTGTTGACTTGTGAAAGTAAACGCCCCCAGCATGCAGCATGCAGCATGCAGCCTGCAGCCCCCCACCTACTTCACTAGTTGCATGCTTGTAATTTCGTGTGAGCTTGCAACTAACCTTCACATAAATTATTCCCATGGAAGAAAAAAGCTGCACCAAAGAGTCGAAAGACGCAAGGCAGCTTAAGACATCGTGATAAGCTGCTAGATATTTATCTGGCTAGCAAATTACATGAGGCAACGCCTAGACAAGTGCCCCAGCTCAATAGAAAGAGAAAGAGTGTGCGAGTTGGAGAGGGTGATTGGCAAACATGCAGCAAAGTTAAGAGAAATGAGGTGTCGACGCTATTGTTAGGCGTTGCACAAAGCCCCAAACACACACCAACCACTCAAACGCACACGCACACACTGTTCACACACACACACAGACACATATTCAGACGTCAGTTGCAATTGAAAGACCGAGATTCTTTTTGGGCAACTCCAAATCGTTTTCTTGATTCTAAGAAAGAGGAGAAGCGATGGAGGCATGCATATAAAACCGCTGTTAAAAGGCCATTAAATTAAAGAAATAGATTGTGAAATACAGTAGAACTTCATTAGCACGAGAGACTGATGCACTTCAATAAAATTCAAATGATTTTGAATCGAGTAAAAAGCAATTAAAACAAAATTAACATAAAATTCCTTAGGCAAAGCACGTTAAATCTTTAAGCCAGCAACAGGCTCAAAATACTCGAAATAAGTGCGATGAACTCGAATCAAGCTGGCGACATTTTTCCAACACATTTTTCGGCAATTTTTTTTTAGTTATATTTTAATTATTTTATATATATATTTTAGCATTAAATAATATTTAACGGATTAAAATTTTTGTTACAGTTTTCCGAATTCTTGTTTGCTATTAATTTTGAGAAGTTTTATTGGGTTGTAAAATAAATCAGTTAAAAATTGAGCTCTGTGTGTCTTTAAGCCATTTTTGTAGTTGGCATTTAACAAGCTAATGAGGCGCATATAATTTTAATTTAATTGGCACCAAGCACACAGGCACAGACACACAGAAATCCATCTGCATATGTCTATATTTACGTATAATTATTCATTGTGAGCCAAGCCCATGTTATTGTTGTGCTGTATGTTGTACTCTGTGCTGGGGCTCTGCTGGCAGGAATCAACGTGTAACAGCAATCATTTCGATAACACTTGAATACAAAATGAGGGTCATTAATTTTATAACAAAGTATGTTGGCCCCGGCAAGGGGGCACAGAACACAACACAGCTTGAGCGGCAAGCTAGGAGTCAGCCAGCGATTTTGGCCAGGCTTACTCTGGGGCCATGCGGCAGTCCGTCTGTCAACTCGACAGTCAGTCAATCATAACCCGTTTCAGCTGCTTCGAGTACAAATCAAACTCGTTATCGTCCCAAAAAGATCTATGCGACCAATAAAATATACAGCACACAGCACAGAGCACGGAGCACACAGCTCAACAGACGCCTACCTTGCCATTGGCTTCAAGTTGCTCGACTCGGCCTAGCTAATATACATACATATATATATATATATATAGATATATAAATATATAAAAAATATTGTCAAGCTCTACGTGCTTGGCCATCAAAATGCTGCACGCCTCATCAGGCCATAAAGTTAACCAACATCACAGAACTTGGCCCGATGACAGATTTTTTTTCTTTTAATTGCAGCCCGCAAATGTCGTTTACATTTGAACTTCGAGCCAAGTCGTGGACGATTTCGGTTCCGCCTATTTATATATATATATATACATATATATATATATATATATATTTATAAACTCTTTTCTTTTTGGGTCATGTCTAGCTAATCAACGTCGGCAGCTGGCCGGCTGCTGGGCGGCAATTGCAACGCCCACCGCAAATTTATCAGAGTCAGTCTAGCCTCTGGTCCCACAGTCTTTGCAGTCCTTTAGATGCCGCCAGTTGTATTAAGCATATTTTCTGCAATGCCAGTCAGGCAACTAGCGAAACGTGAGCTTATGGTTTATGGCGACTTAATAAGACTCGGCCAACCGTCCAACCGGCTAACAGCGAACAGCTAACTGCCTGTTGCCTGTTTTTGTCCCCGACTACAAATCTGCCGTGCGCCGTATCAACTACACTCAACAAAAAAAAAAATGTCCTTAAATTCAAATCAAGCAAAATATAAAATTTCCAGAAAAGAAACGAAACACAGAAATGTGCAGAAGTTTCAAGGTGATTTTTTTGTTGTTTAGAAACTTTGTTATTATTTAATTTAAATTAGCTGTTTTTTAGGTAACTTAAATTAAAACAATTCTTTTTTAAATTTTTTAGTGAAACCTTGTTGGTTATTTTTCGGAACTTAAAATCGTGATTTACCAAAAAAAACACACTTTTTTTTTTAATTTGATCTATATTGTGGTATTTTTTGAAATACCGGACATGTTTTTTTGCACAGTGCAATGACGACCACATCTGCGGCAGCAACAGCAGCAGCAACAACGACAACAGCAACACATAAGCCGCAGCACCTAAGCTTGAAGTCGGGGTGAATCTGCGGAATGATAAACAACCGAAGCGTTTTAAACGGCTTCATTAATCTTATTCAGCGCTCCGCCACTGCTGCGCTTGTCTATTAAAGCTGGTAATGCCAAGAGTCTCAGTGAGAGAAAATAATTGCGCTTGCCACAGCTGCTCATCAGCAGCAGCAGCAGCAGCGCTCAGGTTGAAATGTACCAACTGTCAGCTTCACGTCATCCCAACATTTTATGAGCTGCTGTCGCTGCCTCGGCCGCTTGCCGCTTGCCGCTTGCCACTCCCACTGTCATTGTCATTGGCAATGCCAGGGCATAAGTTCAAATCCAGGCCACAGGCCGGAGGCATCTACTAATTGGTTACTTGGTGGCTACTTTAACTGCGAGGACTACGGCAAGACTATCTTTAACTTTGTGCTGGACTCCAGTACATTTACAATGGATGAGTTTTTCCTAATACAAGAATTGAGATTTTTTAAAGTTATTATATTAAATTTTCAACAGTTTTCAGCAGTTATTCCACTGACTACTCTAGGTATTTTTTACTACCTTAAAATAATTCCAAAGCCGGCAAATGTACAAATCAAAATTACAAATGAATTTCCAAGATTTGATTGCTTTAAAAATGATGTAAGCCTTTTTTAATTCTCAGAACAATAAACTGACATAATGCAAAAAAATGTATGAGGACTGCTTCCCACAAAATATGTTTATCTATTTATGGCCGTGGCTAATCAGATTTAATGCACATTTTAGTTGGCCATTCGCTTACGGTTGCAGACACAGAGAGATGCCACATTTTATGGCGGCTACATAAAACGGAAGAAAAGACACAAATAAATATTTCACGTGACCATCTCTAATCTGCATTTAATTACCCAGACGAGTTGGCTAGAGTCAAAGTCTAATGTTCGGCACAAAAGCGAGTTAAGTGTGATTTGTGGGACAGGATTAGCTGTCACGTGTCTATCTTTTGGGAGAAAATCTTAGTCACGTGCTCCTCGCTTGATTTGTGTTGTTAGCTGCTTTTGTTGTTCTGTGTCGCATGTCTGTGACGAATCTCGCTGACGAATCTTGCTGTGAGATGTCCCCTAACTCCTTGCGCCTATCCCAGGCACTCGACTAGAATTTTGAAAATCCTTTTAGTTTCTTTTTCAGAAAATGATTTTAATAATGATTTATTAGTGTATGTTTCTCAGCTATGGTTTTTGAAAATCGAAAGTAAATGGGAAGAGTTAAGCCAAAAATAAATATTTTTTTTGGTCTGTTGCTTTGGGGCAAGTATTTTATGTCGAGTGAAGCTGAGAGAGTCTTTTGGTATCCGCCGTCTCATCATAGACATGACAATTCCTTGCCTTATCATTTCATAATGAATTTGTTTTGTCAGCTAATAAATTATGAAGAACACGCTCCACGTTCCTGCCCACAAGCAACAACTAGTCGCTTGTTGATGAAGACGCAGATGAAGATGAAGCGGCGCAGAGAACAAGCTCTGAGAGCTCGAAGAACTTCATCATAATCAGCATCAGCATCCACATCCACATCCGCATCGGCAGCATCGGCATCACTGGTAAATGTTGTCCCTAGACCTGGTATGCTGTATCTGCTGGGGTTTTCTCTTTTTTATTTATTTTTGTTTTTTATTTTATCGTGCGACTCGGTTTGATTTAGTGGCCCGCAGTTTGTTTAGTTATTAGCCTTATTGCCCTTTGCGCAGAACAAATTGCATTTTGATTTATGTGCGCTGAATTAGTTAATCTGAGAAAAGGGCATAGAATGCGACACGCGACAGGGCAGGAAATGAGACGCTAGACAAGCAACAACTGCCGCCGCCCACATCACACACAGGAAATGACACCCGTGCTTAGAGCAAATACGCACACACACACACACACACAGACACACATATTTATTTGTATAGATATATATAAATATCTTGTGCACTAGCACATCAAAGAGCATTTAAAAACCAAATTGGTAATTAAGTAAAACGCATAAGCCGCAAAGTGAGCTGGTCGATTATTTACACTCCGCAAGGCAGCCGGGCAAAAATTTTCAATGAGTAGTGTGTCAATATAATTGACTGACTGAGTGACTGACTGAGTGACTGACGCGCACTTCCTTTCAAACTGCAGACGAAACTCAAAAGCAGAAACGACAGCAACCACAGCAAAGTGTATTAAATAACCTCAAGCCAAAGCTTAACTTAAACACCACAGGCTAAAATGACGACAGAGCCCAAGCCCGCCAGCAACTTAACTAAGTGTGTGAATGTGTTTGTGCTACGGCTACAAACAAACCAATTTGTAATTGAGTCCTCGGACCAAATATGCCAGACAACCTGGCTAACCATCGAAACCAAACCTGGATTGTCCCTGGAGTGCTCTGCACTCAGAAAAAAACATAGAGAAAACTGAAAATTGTTTCTTAAATAAATTTTAAATTTATGCAATCGAATGAATTTCTTCAAAAATCAAAAATCTCTAAGTTCAGGCACTAAAAATAAATAAATAAAATATTTAAAATTAAAAGAATTCGGAATAAATTTCTTTGAAATTAAGTAATAATAGTTTTGCTGTTTTCAAAGTTATTTTTACAGACGTATTTCCATTAAATTCATGGCCAATAAAACAAAATTTTAATGTAAGCTTTAATTTCACAAATATGCCAACTCATCTTTGGTGATTCTGTAAAATCTAGAACTTATTTCACCAGACAAAACTGTTAGTTTTAAAATTTAAATTTCTCAAAAACTATTGCAAGTCATCTTTGGTGATTTTTTTTTTAATTTCTAGTTTAAATTTTCTGTGAGTGTAGCCCAATCCGAGTCGCGGCGCAACTCATTAACGCAGTAACGAAGCCATTGAAGCGCCTGCGTAGCGAAACTTCAGTAAATATTAAAGTGGTACTAACTTTTTCCGCTATTTTGAACCAGAGTTGTTGGCCAGTCGTTCATTTGGGCTCTGCAGGTCTGGGCCGAGATTCGGTCTGTGTCTGTGTCTGGTTTCTGTGCCGATTGTTACCGCAAATTAATGCAATGCAAATTTGGTGGCAAAATATTTGCTGACATTGTCTGCTGACCCGATTCCCCAAAGACACCTATTTGGCGTCCCAAGCGGGGCTTTGCGTGGCATACTAAAAACTAAGTAAGAGCTGCTACTGCTGATGGCAAGTTGCGATTGCAAATGCCAGCTAACTGGCAACAGTCTGTTGCACATTGTCTGCTGCAGCTGCTGTTGTTTTTGCTGCTCTTGTTGTTGTTGTCGGAAGTACAGTTAAAACAGAGTTACTTAATTGCGAGTTGTTTATTTTAAATCGAGTTGTTATATAATGCCACATTGAGTTCTTCACGTTGAGTTCCACTCAGACAGTGAGTGTCATTCTGTCATTCCCAATCGTATGTGGCAGTTGCACAAAGGCCATAATCACTGACATGCTAACAGCCTTTGACAAACTTTGACGGACTTTTAGCCAAGGCCCCGTAAAGCCGGCAAGCCTGATTACCTTTGAAACAACAAACGCATATAAGCTTTCAGCATACGCAGCACCACTCAACCACTCGCACCACTTGGCTTTGCTTAAGCCGTTTGAAAAATCGTTTTGGCAAAAAAATTCGTCTCGAAAAAAAATTGTCATTTTCCGGATGGATTTCTGACTGGCGGCATAAAAAACGCCTAAAGCTGATTCCATTTCAAATGGGGGAAAAAAATTGTTTTCGTTTTTTTCTTCAGCTGTCATCTGCACATTGTCAATAGTATCGAATGTTGCCATTATTAATCCATTCGTGATTTTTTTTACTCCTTAGTTAATAGTCCTTTATGATTTACAAAAGTTTTAAATTTTGCAAACAGCTTTTAAGTTTTAAGTTATTTATGGTGTTTTTAAATTTTAAGTTGCCTTTTGTTACTTAGCATGAATTATAAGATGCCTTTAATTACAACTGAATAATATTTGAAATTCCTCATAGAAATTTTGAATTTGTTATAGAGAAAAAGTGTTAAAGGTGGTGAAAGCCCATCAGATAAGGTTAATCTAGTTTGGAATTTCATCTAAATCTTTAAACCTTTCCCAATTTATTTGTCATATGTAAATTAAAATTACCATCTACCATTTTGTATGGCTTATTAGTTATGTAAATTAAATATGCTAAAGAAGAAGAAGATATGAGGAATTCTCAATATGTTTTCAAAAGTTTTCGTTAGAAAATCTTCTTCAATGTTTGTATTGTATAATTAAAAGTCTTCTTGTGAAAATATTCTTATTTCATAACTTACATTTAAATGTAATGAATTTTGTAACAAAAAGCAGTCTTTTAATAATACAAAAAATAAATTAAGTTTTAGAAAATAGTAAAATTGAAATCCAAATTATAGCTATAAAATTCTATGTGAACAATTTATAAATATTCTGTAGCTCATAAAGCTCATTTCAAGTAACTAGTATTTTATTTTAGTAATTATGAAAACATTTGATCTCCGCTAAAGTCTCATAAATTATGCAAATGAACCTTAGAATTTGCCCCACATTTTAGTCACACCGCCAGTGGTTCAGTGAACTGAGCTCGGCAACTTCTCGCGAGAAGAAAAAAGAAATGGGTCAGAAACCGAAAACCTGTTGTGCCTTAGGCCGAATAAAAAAATCTGAGAAGTTCTTCAGATTGTATCAAATCAAATCGAATCTGTTGACAACATTTAAATAATGGGCTTATTAATGTGCAAATGAGGCGCAGGTTGAATTCATATTTGACACTTTTTGACATAGCCATTGATTTGCCTCAAAATGTTTTATGCTCCACTAATAGCCCAGAGGGAGCGTGTGGAGAGTGAAAACGTTTTGTGGCATTAATTTTACGATCTGCGGCACTCGAATGTTGGTTGGCTGCTGACCAAAAGATAAAAGCCCTATTGCCCTTGGCCATAAATTTGCGGTTATAATGCAGCACAAGGAAATGTGCGAGATTCAATGCAGGCCAAAACGATGTGTGAGAAGTTGGTCATAAAAATATGACATTAAAAGCAGCTCAGCAGCTAATTGAAGTCATATCGCATATTAAGTACCCGCCTAGTTGTCAGCTGGCTTTAAATATATGCGTATACAGAGTAGAGACTGGGGAGAATATGGTGAAGGATGGGCAGGCAAATAAGTAAATTGGATTTACCCCACCAAGCATATACACACACACACACACACACACACATAAAAAGTGTGGCAACTTTGCCTGATTGCCTCCTGGATATTGGACTGGGACCTGAGAGCTGGGACTAGAACCCGGAATACTGAGAAATAGAGCTCCGCTTTGCGAGTCTTTGAGCTGCACCTTTAGCAGCTGCTGCTTCTGCTGCTGCTTTTCCTGGTTTCGTCTATTTCAGCTACTTTTACAGCTCAGCTGACAATGTTGCCAATGTTGTACGGTAATTTTACATAAAAGCACATAAAGTGCAATGTTTGATCGTAAAACTTTTTTACGACATTTTTCCTGTACGCATATATATATATATAAAATTGCTGTCAAGCCAGCAGCAGTTTTTCCTCACTTGCTGGCTTCGCCTCTTTTTCTTTCCCTATATTGCCTGCTCCTTAGAGTATTTGGCTTTATCTGTTGTGCGTTTATATTATTATATTTTTTTTTTTGCTCTTTGGAAGACAGGCGTCATGAAAATTGTTTGCTCATATAAAATTTGTAACACGTGTGCAAGGACAACGACAACGTTGTTGATGTTGCAAAACTTCCATGCTTCCTGTGGCTCCTGTGTTAGGCATAGGAAAATTTATGCGCAATATCTGGTTTATTGTTTGGCGGCAAGTGAAACACTTTGGAGAATTACCCTACAGCAGGTTTCGGCGCCGTAAATGTCAATCATGGCAGGGGGTTCGGGGAAAGCAACCTAGCAATTTACTAAACACACTTTTTTTTGTTGTGCCGCAATTTCAACTGCAATTGCAGCTCCCGTTACCTTGAGCTAGTCCCCGTTTCTACACTCAAAAAAGAAATACAAACGAGTTCAAAAGAGACGTTCGTAGAACGGCAGAGAATTCTAAATTGAATAAATTAAAAATATTATTTATTAGTTGACTTACGACTGAACTTGAATACATAAAACCTGCAATAAATCTTAGTCTGTATTTGGGTTAAGTAAATAACTGTAATACAACCGTTTATCAATCGTGCTTAATTTATTCCAATATAGTCTTGGTCTTTAGGAATTTTGATATAAGACAAAGAATGTCCGGAATTATGAATTTTACTTACTATCGGATTTCGACAACGTTTTGTGCTTTCTTCAAATCAAGCGCCCACACCTTTTCTTCGAGTGTAAACCGTAGAGCAGCTCATATTTAAGCACTCATAATGTTAATGACATGCACAGCAGCCAACATGAAGAACGTTAAGAGAAAATACGCCCCCGCTTTCAACTGCTTTTTGCCGACATAATAGCTCAAGCCTGAGACTAAGGCTATGTGTCTTAACCATTGTGTCCATAAAATGCAAATGCAACCGCCGCTGCATTGCAACTGTGCCATTTCAAAGCAAAGTCTCTTACTTTTACTTCAGCTATTCCAACATTGTCGTCGTCGTAGCCATCATCATCATCATTAAAAATAAAGTAATTTTCACGCATGTGCCTTGCCGAATAGAAAATAAAATGCATTTTCCGCAACATGACGAATGAGCTGATTCTATTTTACAGTTTCACATGCCACCCTCCTCTCCCCTCTCCCACAAAATGAACCGGCACTAAAGCAATGAAAAAAATTGAAGATTTTTCTATAAAAATTCACGTAATGCAAGTCACAAACTGGCTGCGGGCACAGCAGCGTTGCAACTTGCAACAAGCAGCAGCATGAGGTAATAGAAGGTCATAAGCACGAGTGTGCGACTCTTAAATGCCCTACGATTTACAATTATCACACATATAATTGGGCTTTCAATTATTACGTAGAAAATATAGTTCCAATTGGATTTATTTTAGATAGAGTCATATCATGGTATATAACCAACATAGCACAAAAGCAGAAGGTGTTTGCTGTTTTATATAAAGTGTGTTATTTAAATTTTAATTAGTCTCTTGAGATTTGAAATTGAAAAACAAAAATTAAAGTGAAACTCTTGTTGAAATCAAAATATAGACATACTTGCTGGTATACTTATATGGGAGTCATACGTGCTCAATATGGCAAGTCTCTGGGTTAGCTATAGAATGTCTAGTCTGGCAAGTCTGGCAAATCTAGCAGTCACGCCCCCTCACTGTGGCAGCCATGTCAAGTTGTGCTAGACATGGCTGCTGTCGCGTTAGAGTTGCGGCGCACTTTAAGCGAATTTCATTTGTCTGCAGCGTCAACCACTTGACAATCACTCACATGGCCCAGCCCCAGACCCAGAGCCAGTGCCAGAGTCAGCAACCAGCCCAACAAGCCACCATCCAGCAGCCAGCAGCTAGCTGCTTCCTGCATCCATAAAGCACCAAAGGGAGCAGCAGAAGCAGTGCCTCCTAACTCCCTTGAGTTTTGCTTGCACTAAAAAAAAATATCGAAATTTGAAAATGATGTTCGTATCTTAAATTTGTTAAAAGTATTAAAAATAGATTAACTACGAATGTTCCTAAAGTCAAAATAAATCATGGATCTGAATATGGAATTCCTTGAAGAACGTGCAATAAATAAATAAATAATGAAATAAATTTCAGTGTTGGTCAACAACGATTGTTTTTATTTCAAAATAGGTTAAAAATCCTATTTCAAGGAAGTTAAATGTACGAATAGGATCGGAATGGATTAACTACGATTGATCATAGTCTAAAAAATGATTTCTTTCTTAAAGTAAATTAATTAAATCAATTCCAATAATTATATGCGACACTTTGAAGATATAGCAGCGATTTTCGCTAAGTGTGCTGTTGTCGGCTCAGTTGGTGTTAACAAGTTCCCATGCAACCGCTCAAATATTAACGCACACACATGTGTCGTCAACGTTGCCTGCAACTGTAAATAAATACTCATAGAGCACACGGCACAAGATCTTGTGTGTCATTGCACTCGACGCCAGCCAACCTCCATGGAGACAGCGAGCGGGGGAGACAGAGCGAGAGAGAGAGAAAGAGTGCGAATGCGAGATGGCGTGAGAAAGAGAGGGTTGCGGCTAACACATGCCGGCTGGTAGCTGGTCAAGACGTAAGCCAAATAAGTGAAATGGTATTTGCTGGTAAGCCGCTACAAATCATTAAAATCATTCAAATACCAGTCTGGAGATATAATTAACTGCAGCTCAATCAGAGTTCAGGGCAGGGGCGCAGGGCGGGTCGTCGGGGTATTGTCATACCAAAGCGAAATCGTCAATGCAATTAGAGACCCGTCAGTCCAAGCAATCGTCCTGGCTCATTACGGGCCACAAAAAAAAAAAGAAAAAAAAAATACAGAAGAAATACTGGAAGAGGAGCAATAGAAATTGTTTGACAGGCTCCGAAGTGGGCGCCAAGGCACGCCGTCGACCGTGTTAATTGCTGCAAATGCCCGAGGTATGCAATATGCCGCACATTGCATGCCCCATTTTCCCTCAATGCACAAGGCCTATGTTATTGCCTTTGTGGTTGCAATTGATGTTATTTTTGTTGTAGTTGTTGTTGCCTTTGCGGTAATATTTATGCTCGCCTGTGGCCGCTGGGCTGCCTGCTTCTGTGGCTCCAGCTATGCATAGTGCCTCCCAGCTATAGGCAACCCACAATTGCAACACACACACACACACACAAGCACACACACAGTGTGTAAATGCTTGCTCATAATTGTTCCGGCCATAAGGAAACATAAAGCGGCAGATTCAGCATATAAAATTATTTTATGTACGCATACTTGACTGCCAGGCATTGGCTGGCATTATTCTTGGCTCTAATGTTTAACAAGCATGTTATTTTTATGGTGAGTCGATTTTCTTGAAAATATTTACAGTTCAAAATCAGTATGTGACATCATTTTGAAGAAGTAGAAGCTGTTTATTTAGCAGAAGCTTTTCATTGTTGCAACTTACTCATATTTGGCTCATATTTCTCTTGCATTGTAAAAAGATGCTGAACTTTATAGTTATAAATAGAACGCCACAAACGTATTTTTGCTTTCATTTTTTTTCCAGCAGTTCATTTATATCTATAGAAACTCGCTAGGGTTTTATTAGCATTCTATTATTAATGAAATTCAAATAACCTTATTTTGTAGGATATTTGCTGTTGGTAAGCCCTAAGCCTGGGGTTAGTACCCGAATTCCCAAATACACACATCAAAGACGTGTGTTATATTAACTTTTGATTTGTCTGGTCGAGAGCTCACTTCGCTCTCAAGTCCATCAACATTAGATTTCAGTTATTTAGAAAATAAATCCCAAAGCACTGGCTTCATTTTCCAGCTCATTTGACTGCTCGGTTTCATAGTCCAAAAAGAACACCAAAATGAAACAGATGAAGAAAATGCAAGGAAAGTAAGAGAAAAAAAAGGTAAATCACTGCTCGACAAAATGTGTCAGAGCCGCCGCCCTCCTTCCCCCAAAAACTCGGGGCGGCTACGCAGCATTTAATCATCATTAAAGTGCTTGGCAAGACTGAAGCTGTGAGGGGCTGGTGGTTGCAAAAGCAATCCTTCTGCCCTTTACAGCGACGGTTCACCTTTAGCCATTTGCACTTTTCGATGCTTTCACGTTTTTCATCATCATTACCAGCAGTTTCCCATGCATATAACAACAACAACAACAACCAGCAACAACAACAGCCAGCCGCCATTTGCACCGAAAGTAATAAATAATTTCGTTTAGACCAGAAAGAAAACTGGAGCAGACAGCATCCTGTTGCCAGATGTAGAATGGATGGATGGCTGGCTGGATGGATTCCTGAGCATGTGCTAAAAGTTTGTTTGCTTTTGCTGGCTGACTTTGCCTTTACCGTTGCCGTTGCTTGTGCTTTTTTTTCGGCGTTACTTCCGCAACCATCAAATGCTAGGGGGCGCTGGGCAAACGGGGGCGTGGCGTTCATTGAAATATGACAAAATGCTGTTTGAGACATTTTCAGTTATTGATACGCACGTCAGCGAGGAAGGCAGCCAAGAAAAAAACGAAGAAAGCCAATGCAGTCAGATGGAGTCAACTTTATGACTCTGTGTGTGTCTGTGTGTAAGTGTGTGTCTGTGTGTACTTATTAATAATAAACCCAAAACGATAGCTGGCAAAAAGAAAAGTAGCAACAGAGCGAGACAGAGAGAGAGAGAGAGAGAGAGAGAGAGAGAGAGACAGCGACTGAGAGTAGTAAAATCCGCCTGAAATTGAAAGCAAAGTTTTTCTTTTGGGGCTGCTGATGCCTGATAAATAGACAGATTTGGCAATGGGGTCGATCAGGTCACACACAAACAGATACACACATACACACACGCACGCACACACACACTGTTTTATCACAAATCAAGCCAAGTTTATTCTTGGGTTGCCCAAAATCACGCCCTTTCCCCCCGCCCACCCCCTCAAACACTTTTGCTGTCTGGTGATAAATTTGATGGCAAAAGAAATTATGAGGGTGTCCTTGCACAGCGACTGATGATGTCCTGTTGTGCATGGTTTCAGGCCTTTAGATATGACGCTATAAATATGCCAAAGCTATAAATTTTCTTAGTGCTAAGTAAGTAGATGGAGGGGGTTGGATGTGCAGGCGCTCAAAAACCGATCAATGTCATATTTATCACATGTCTTCGACTTTTGGGGATTTTCGGGGTTTAACTTTCGTTTGCGCTGGTTCTTGTTGCGGTTGTTCGGTTAAGCTTTAAGTCAATATTTTACACTATGACAAATATGTCGTATCTGAACCAAATGCGGATTATCTACACTCATTTAACCATTATAATTATTAGCCAAAATTCAAGCAGCAAGCAGCTTGAGAAATTGTTAGTTGTATTTTTAAATATTTCGTTTTTTTTTTTATCGTCAAGTCATTGATTGAAAGTGTTACTCTTTCTTTTTTGTGAGTGTAAAATGCTTAAACGTTTTAAATTTGAAGTATGCTTAACGAGCTGAACATTAAAGAGCGCGCGTAATTTGTAAAATGTTGTCATAAAAATGCAATACTCAAATGTAAATTGTAATTTCCGCTGTGCGGCCTGCAAGTGCCGCACTGTGGCATGCTCTTGCTGTTGCTACTGTTGTGGGTGGCACATGCAGCGTCTGTTGTAGTGTTTCTCAGTTGCTGGTTGAAGTTGAACGAACTGCTGTTTGGTCGCGTTTGAATGCAATTAAAATTACATGCAGCTCCATTCACAGCGACTGTCATTCACATGAATATATCCATATATATATATATATGTATATATATTCGAAACATATATATATATATGGTATGGTGTATGTAAATGATGAGTTATGTATTCATGCACTTATAGATTTTAATTGAGGCAAGTTGCTGTTGCTGCTGTTGTTCATGATGATGACGTTGTTGCCATTGCAGCGTTGACAGAGTGACCAAGTTAAAGACACAGATGGCAGACAGATGTCAGTCAAGTCAGTCAGCCGACTTTCCATTAATTAGTCATAATATTTCATTAGCGTAATGAGCGCCATCCATGTGAAATGTGCCAGCTGTGCAACAAGAGCAAAAACACTTGCAACGCTGGCAACAGTGGCAACAGCGGCAACTAATGAAAGCCTATGCCCAAGCAAGAGCCATGCAAATCTCACATGGCCGCAACTATCAACAGTAAAAACATAAACCGCAACTCTCTTCATAAAAAAATGAAAGAAAAATAAAGATGAAAAAAAAAAACTACTCACTTGCAGTTTGTCGGCGACTGTCATGAGAAATGTGTGAAATGTTAACATGACTCGCTGGCTGCTGTTGCCATTTTTTGTCGTCGTTTTTGTTTGATGCTTGTTGCGCTCTTTCGCCGTTGCTATTCATTATGTGAAATGTACATTAATTATTTTGTAGTTGGCAACAGATGCTCCACTCAGCTGGCCCATAGTGAACACACAGATAACGCCCAAATCTCTAAAGAACAAAACCTTTTCTGTGTTAACATTTTGAGACTTTTGAACTTAATTTATTATCAGCTAAGTGTCCATATATGCAGGCATACAGTAACCTATTTTTGAGTTACACTTAACCATTAAATAACCATTTTATTCGTAGAAGATTTTCATGAAACTGCACTAAATTCAAATTAAATATTCTTTCAATAAAAAATATGACAAAAAGTTTTCATATCTTTGAAAATCTGATTTCTGTTTTGAAAAATGCTTTAATTTATGTCAAATATGCTTAAATTTAAAGAAGATAATTTTATAGACCAGCTTCATTTTGATGATTTTAATTAAAATTTAAACTATCTAAAAATATTTAAAGCTCGCACTTATGTAAATGAATGCTTTAATTAAATATATGCTAAGCATATTAGCTATGCTTATACATAGTTAGTTTCAATCCGCAAAATTGCTGAGGACTTAAAGCGACAAACGCAGCTGCTGGCGCTATTTCATTTTCTATTTACAGTACATAGTAGTATGTACTGTATATAAGTATCTCTAATGACATAATCTGCTTTTAGGCAACAGTAGTGGAGGCATGAGTCGTAAGCGTCCTTTAACTAATCCGCTTAAGTGACTTTTGTTGCTATTGTTGTTGTTACTGTTGTTGTTGTTGTTGCTGCTGCTGCTGCTGTTTTTGTAGTAGCTTCGTGCATATTAAACTTATCGTCGGCAACAACCGCAATTATAAAATTATAATGATAATACTCGACTGGGGAGTGGCAACTGCTGACAGTTGGTTTGTCATTGCCCGTCCTTACCTCTACTGTTCTCTACTGTTCTGTTGCTGTTGATGATGTTGCCGTGATCTGCGCGAAAGATAAGTGCCACAGTGGCTTTAATATAAGTTGAAGCCAAAAAGAGTTATTAAAACAAGCAACCAACTCTTGACTGTCATCGCCAGTAGGCTATGTCTTAGCGATTTCACGTATGTCTGTGAAGTGTATCTCAAACCAGTTTACAGCTGGCTAATTGCAGCTTGCAACAAGCACCATGTCTTGAATGATAGCAAATCACATCAAAAAGTATTTATTAATTATGTACACAGTTTAATTGCCACTTTCTACATGCATGTATATACTACAATATATGTATCCTTATCTTGCAGCTATTTCACGCGAAAGATGCCGACTGCTTTGAGTGACAACGCGACACAAACGCATTTCGCTTGAACAATTTCCAACGAGGTGACAAAGTAAACAATACAAAGTAAACATCATGAATTGCCTGTGTCGACCCTCGCGGATAATGTCCGTGCGCATTAATTTGCTGGATGAAACCGACTTCGTACACGAGATCAAGGTGAGTTTTTGCGCCACAATCTGACGCCCTTTAGTGTTCGCATCAGCGCCACCTAAACAGCGACAACAACAACAACAATAACAAGAATAATGCCCCAAAAACTAAACACCCTCTTCGCTCTTTCCTCGGTCGCCCCACATGGCGTGTGATTTATGTCGATTAACAACAAGTTTGCGTTCGACTGTCAGATACCCTCTACTTAGCCCAAAAGATACATATGTGGTTTGTTATCTGTATCCACACACAAATTTTCTATCACGATAAATGATACTTATTAATAAGAAATGCATTTTTAAGTAAAATCTACAATTCAACTTCATTTTAAATTAAAAATGAGTAAAAAAAATTCAATTTGAGAATGAATGAAAAATAAATGATATCGAAAATGCTTTCTTCAGCCAATACCACTTTTCGACATATTTATAGGGTATAGAGCATAAAAAGTGTTGCATACTTTGCACGTGCTGCCATATGCTAACCGTCAGCCGTAGTGCCCCCCTCTCTAGGCACCCTCATCAATATTTAGTTCAGAGAAAGAGCCTTTACTGCTTGCTTGCTTGGCAAACATGCAAAGTGTCATCATTCACACGTCGCCGGCTGCCGCTTGTACTGCGCTGATGTTAGTATCGTGCCACCGTGCCACCGTGCCACACAGCCTGTGTGGTTTGCCCCTTGCTTTAAAACTGCGCACGTTTGCCAAATTAAATGGGTCGTCAGCGACGAGAAGAACTGTGAGATGAGCCCTCTGAGAGATCTGACAGCTCCAAGCTGCCTCTTCGTTGCTGCCTTTTGTTTGTGCCTCTGTGTGTATGTTAGAAAATTCTGCTGATGTTGCACGCCATCTCATAGTTGGCATCATTGTGCGGACAAATCAAATAAATAGTTGTGATTTTCTCATGTGTGTTATATGTGTTTTTGTGTGTGGCCTGTTTTCTGCTCTTTGATTTCAGCAAACCTTTGCAAAATTTCATCCAAGCGTGCAATATAAATAAATTTGTGATATATTTATACATAAAATGTCCACGAAATCGAAGACATTGTCCATGGCCATCAATTTGAAGCTGGCTTTTAATTGAAAAATATTTTTTGATTACTAGACAAGTTCATAGCAAACATAAATCAGACAAAGACAAATTGAGAACATTTTTATTACACGAGCTGTAAATAAAATATGAAATCTATATAAATAATAGGAGAAGTAGAAAATGACTGTACTCCCAATTACTTGGACAAGGGATGAATTGCCTTAAATTAAATTGGTTTTTTTTATTAAATCTAAATAAATAAATACAACGTTTTTCATATTTGTATTTGCACTAGCGAATAAATTAAATTATCTGCTCTCTGAAGCAGATAAAATAAGTTATTTTATCAATAAAGAAGCAAACTACAGCGAAAAAGGAAACAAGTAGAAACACTTAAAGTGAATACGCAAAGGAATGATTTTTTTTTAGATTTTCTGAGAGGGCAACAAGCTTTTTGAGCATCTCAAGAGCATCTCTGATAAATGGAATAGAATGTGACATGATAAGCACACTTACACATTATCTTATGCAAATGCATGTCATCAAGGTTGCCTGTGGGGTCTGCGACATAATGAGCAGCAAGGGGGAGCAGACTCGCAGAGAGGTTAATTATATGGCAGCCAGTCAGGCAGACAGGCAGGCAGGCAGGCAGGTAAGCAGGCAGAAGATACTACAAGTAACTCAAGCATAAATATACTAACGTGTATCTGCATAATCAGAGCAGTTGATCGGTAAATCGCCCACGGCATAGTGTTCCAGTTCATTCGAGATTGATCGGGCGGGCCGAGTGGAGCGACAGGCTAGTTAGTTAGCAATTCCACGAACTGACTAATGACACTTGGCGTCGCGTTGAGCTGCTAAGTTGCATGTTGCATGTGGCTTTAAGTTTCTTAATGCAACAACAACTACAACTACAGCTGCGGCTGCAACATAAATTGAAGCACGTATACGTTAATAATCACAGCTCATCAACAAGACATTTATAATAATTTTACAAGCACATGCAGCATTTACCAACAACAACTTCGAAAACACTCGCTTCTACACTTGCAGAAAAAAGCCGGCTTTTAATTAAATTGCAATCGTTATGTTCTTAGAACGTGACATGAATAAAACAATTAGAAAATAAGAATTAAGAATTGCACAGTGCTTAAAATGGGAAATCGAGCAGTTAAGCTATGAAATATCTTATTCAAAGTAATCAGCCAATTTATCTATAAAATATTTTCATTAAAAAAAAACGAAGTTAGTTCATAGCAATTTTAACTTCATCGAGAGCTAAATTATTTCTCTAAGTGCACCAGCTGCAACAAGCTGCAAGTTACACAGTAAGCCACCAAATCGACTGAAAACAAGCGGCTTTAAAGCACCATTCCTCTTCCCTCCACCGCCCACCCCACGCTGCCTAGTTGAAAATCAGCCTGTTGGCCAGCATAAATTGCGCATTAGACATGTGTTGCGATTCAGGCGTTTTGTGTGGCGGTGGGCGTGTCCCACAATTTGACAATGGCAACCAGAGCGGACAACCACTGGCAGTAGTCGTCGCTATCGTCATCATCATCGTCATCGTCGTCGTCGTCGTTGCTGCTACACGCCTCGGGTCATTATTAATGAGTTTAAACGGGCAACAGGGACAGCAATTGCAATTGGTTCAAGCTCCGTCGCAAGTGCGGTGCGCGACGGTGAGGTGTGTGATGTGGTGTGGTGTGTGCAGTGGTTGTGCGGTGCACATTTGTCTCTTGCCTGCACTTGGGCAACTTATCGCATGCAATTATTGGCCGAGAGGCTCACGTACCACGTCAGCTCGATGATTGATAAAAGGCCCCGCCGACAAAATACCAAAAAATCAACCATGAATGAAAAATACGCGACACAAAGTGCACCGCAACGCAGACAGTCTATGCTAAACAAAATAATAAAAAAAATACTCAACTATGCAAATGGAGTAATGAAATATGATCGACTGTTGGATACTCTATTAAACACGTAAATCCAAATATTAAATTGATTAAAGTGCTAGAACAAGTTATTTGATAAAAGTTTAGTTTTGGTCAACCACAGTTGACAAATGTACTAAAAGAGTATATTTAACTAGGGAAGGTAACTTAAGGAATATGAAAGAGCACCTTAAAATTTCCGTGTTAAATTGAAGTTAAAACAAAGGTTTTATCTGTGGATGATGCTTTTATATAGCATTGTTTAGTCAAAATTAAATTCACTTCTTTAGTCGCTTCAAAGGCTCTTATATAGCATCTTTAGTCAAACTTAAGTACACACCTTACTTGGGTCTTCCAAACCTCGTATACCCATTTACATATTCATAGCTGTTGAGGCATAGAAATGCGTGTGGCCGCTTTTGCTGTAAACGTAATTTTATTTACGCGCGCACTTGCCCCAGCTGTCTGCCTATCTGGCTATCTGCCTGTGTGTCGCCTGTCTGTCTGTCTGTCAATGTGGCAACCATGTCCATGGCTGCTGTGTCTGCTTTGTCGCTGCTTTTGACGGCTGCCGATGGCACTAAGCACACGCACTTAAAGTCGCCGCGACTGCAGTAGCGTTAATGAAATGAAAAAAGGTATGGACAGGTTGTGGGAGGGGCAAAAGGTGGCGGGTGACAGGATGGCAGAGGGGCAGGTGGGTAGTTGCTGTTGCTATTGCTCTCGCAGTAGCTTGCGGTCGACTCGTTTTGCATTTCATTGCGACGCACTCGAAAAGTGCTGTGCCTGCTTTTATCCGACAAACAGAAACAGCAACCACGACAACAACAACAACAAAGAATTTGAGCTACGAATACTCGACATCCGCGACATCAGTCAATGTTGTTGCGACTGCCTCGCCAATGTGTCGTAATCGATATTTCATTGCCATGACGAGCAGCGAGCGCACGTTGCGTATGATTGATTTTTGCTATTTTCGTGAGTGAGCGCTGGGAAGACAACACACAAACACGCAACAACACACAACTCACACATAGATATGATAGCTCTGACTGTGACCATGATTCCAAAGACACATATCTCTGAGCAGCGCATGCCTCAGCATAGCAGTGGGTTTGTTTTATGTGGCAACTGTGTTGATGAAACTGTTGTTGATGCTGTCTACGTGTTTGTGTGTGTATTTTGGGTTTTGCAGTCTGCTGTTTCTTGCCTCATCATTTTTAATTAATTGGACGTGTTTCAGCTGATGAGTTAGAGTAGCTGAACATAAATCTCAAGATTGAATTGTGTAAAAGAGGAAAGAAACTAAAAAAAAATAGAGATAATATCAATTTAATGATGATGTGCTCTTTAGCAGAAATTTAAATTAATATCCACAATAGATTCTAGCATAAAGAGGAGAAACCTTTGTCTAAGAACTAAAAATAAATATGAAGTAGAAAATTCAAAGAAACATATACAAATGAAAGCCTTAATGCGATTAATGTATTTAATTATTTTCTCATAAATCACACAGCTAAAGCGCGATTAAAATATTTGCCCATAAATCAAAGAGCTAAAATGTTTAAATTAATAAATCAAGAACAAATAAAAGTAAGAATTAAAATTGAGGAGGCTCCTCAACTCACACGGTCTTTCAACTTTCAAAAATTGAGGAGGCTCCTAGCTCAAATAATTGATAGATATCAAGATTCATTTAGTAATCTCTTAATTTATTTGTCCAAAAATGTTAATAGAATAAACAAACAAAAAAGCGTAAGAAAAAACTCAACTTGTCTTATGAATTCCACACAATTGAAAGAAAAATTAACTTAAAGCCGCTACAATAGCTATGTAATGGAGCTGCCCAGTTGTGCTTGGGTCTTTAAAGCTCAGCTCCAGCTCCCAAAAAACGTGGCAAAACAGTGACAAATGGTTTTGACGACTTCATGCCTAGACTTGCCTCGCCTCAGATCCCAGAGCCCAGACAAATTCAACTAGAAACATAAGTACATTTTTGTAGCCAAATATAAAGCGCAGTCTGCTGGCGCACATTTTGGCCATTTATCATGCTTACATGCTAATGACATTTGGCCAGGGCCCAGAAGAAACAAGCGACATACAACTTCAAGTGCCCGAGCCGAGTGTACTTTTTCGCGCTGCTGCTTTTGTTATATAAGGTTATATATATATATATATAATTATATGTTAACGGTTTAAATTAAAACACTTTGGAAGTGTGTGTAGGTTTTTTTTTGTCTGTTTGACTAGCGCTTAATTCTGTCAATACAGGGTGCTGCTCTTGCCGCATGACCATTTCAGAATTTATGTAAATCATTCAACACACTTCACAACTGGCCACAATGACAAGCCGAAATGGTCAAAAAATGATTGCTTCAAGTATTTCACGAGCAAACACTTCAGCGCAAGGCAGCTCGCTGCAGTCCAAAAAATACAACAAATAAAACGAAGAAAAAAACAAAAAATATATATATATCTGTGAGATACATTTCTGTGTGTGCGTTGTGTATACATTTTCGTCGGCGGTATACTAGACTTTATGCCCCAGGCGACATTTAATTAGACTCGCCTCGTTCCAAAGCGTTCACACGCCAAAAGCTGGCCAAATAAACCTGCAGTTTATGGCCAACATAATTAAGTTAAAAGCTTTTTTACAGCTCGGCCAGCGCGCTTTCAAATTGATAATGAAAATAAGAAAAGCCCATGAAGCGTATTTAATAGCTAAATAAATGTTGCCCTCCCCACCTTTCACCAGATTTGGCACCACACCCGCACCTGTAAATGTGCTTAAGGCCAACAGTTCCTTGGTAATGGTAATGTAAATATAAATCGGATGTTTCTACCAATGACAGACCATTGATTTGGCCTGTCAAATGAAATTGGAAAAGGGTAGAGATTTAAAAAATAAATGAAAAAAGGGTGTCTTTCCAAATTAACGACTTATAAAGTATCTTTAAATTGTTGATATACTTAAAAGATATTTGGTAGACTTTATTATAATTTTACGTTTACTGGAAACATAAAAAGTCACTAGATTTAGATAAGAGAACGTGCTGATAGATGAATTAGATGCGTATTTATAGATCGTAAAACTAATTAAGAGATATCAAAAAATATATATGTCTTTTTAACGTGGCTTAACCTTAATAAAACTTAATATTCTAGATAAGCAGGTTTTCTCATATGTAAATAAACAACAGGCTCTGTTCACTGCTCAATAAGTATCCGAAAAAAATGATTGCATTTTTTTTTTATATTCAGAAATATTAATTTTTATACGGCAACGGAATACCAAACGTAGGCCCTATTTTCATTACCTAAAGAACTATCAGCTAAAGCGTTACAATGTTTGTACATCAATTGTTATAAAAAATAGAGACATTTTTAATAAGAATTCAGATATACCCTTTCCGTAAGTGTATAAAAGGTTGCAATTAATAAAAAGGTTGTGCCTAAAAGTTAAACATTTTACCTTTTGGCAAAACTCAGCGAAGCATCTTTTCTTGGGTTTGGGTGTAATTACTTTATCTGTTGCTGAAGTTGCGCTTTGGTTGCTAATAGGATTATCTAACAGAAACAGAGAAATAAAAAACAATTTTAAGAACTGGGCTGGGTTAAAAGCCTTCGTTCATCGTTTTTTGCTTTTTGTGGCAGTCGATGTTGGTTTTTTTTTGTGCAGCTGTCAGAACCATAACTCAGTGTCATGTCGAGTTGGTCGGTCGGACGGTTGGTTACGACTCTTTGTATATCTGCATATATATATGGTATATGTATCTGCGTGGCCGCAAATGCCTCGGAGACAAGACAAAAAGCAATTGTTCGATATGGGGGCCGTGGCCGGCAAAGAGAATCGAAATAGATTTGCAAACAATTTGCAACAATTCAATCAAAAAACTTTAAACGCAAATACACAGAAAAGCACACAGCGATGGATAGAAAAAGACAAACTGGCAGTTGAGGGGGGCCACATGACTGCCATCAGATAACTCACTCACTTGGTGGTCTGCGCCGGGCTGAACTCAACTAAGCTGAGCTGTACCGAGAGTCTGGACTGGAGCACAGACAAGACCAATAAAGACCACTTCTAGACATTGTGCGACCTATGTCTGTCGGTATCTCTCGCTGTGCCGTTTGTTTATCCAAGCGTTTGAATGGTGCACACAAGCCAAACAAATTCAAGGTGAGTCCACTGTCCGTGGACCAACTTGGCTCTTTTTCCCCCCTCGTTTTATTGGTTTCTTCGTCTTTTGTTTTTTGTTTGTTTCTTTCACTCGCTTTTGATGTGCGAGGATTAGCGCAAAATATTTGCCAGCCATCCGTCCCAGGCAGCTCTGCCAGCCAGCCAGTCAAACAATGATATCCAACAATTTTGTGCTGTGTCTGTTGTCTCGCGAACGTTTTGCGTGCGGCTTGCTGCATTTTGCCGGAAAATGCAAGTGATGCAGGTGAGATCCCAAGTCGAGGCGTTGACGTCGTCTCGACAACAGCAGCAGCACCAGCAGCACCAGCAGCATCAACAACAGCGGAAGTCGTAGCTCTTGCTTTTCATGTTGATGTGGCTGATGTTGCTATTGCTGCTGCCGGAAAGCAGTCGACAAGTTGAACAGTTGCATGTGCAATATTTCACCGAACAAACAGCAAATGGGCTGGTCACGCAAATACACTCAAACAAAAAAAAATGTTCTCTGTTGAAAAGAATTACCAACGGACTTAACTTAAATTTTAAGTATACCTTTAAATTTTAAAGTATTGAATAACTAAAGTCCGCCAACACACTTACAAAATAAATAAGTTAACAATTTCTTGAATCAAGTGCAATCTACTTCATATCAGGACTGATATCATATCTTCATCACTTCAAATGAGACCTCCGATTAAGTTCTTCATTTAAAAAATATTTTAAAAACACAAATTTTTGAAAATTAGTGCCATCTTACTTAATTTACCCAAAAACCGTTTTATATTTAAAAATTGTGGTAAGAAAAATTCTTCAAATTAGAATTCTCTTTTCTGATCTAGATTAATGAACTTCGAAAATTGCTGAAATAAGGATTTTCTTCCCTGATTTGTGATATTTAATCTTGATTACGTTTGGTGTTGATTCGGTTGAAAAACTCGCAATTTTTTAAAAGTGTAGATCCACATATGTATGGACATATGTACATGTATATACATTGATTGCCCTGTACCACAAGTGAGCTGGTGCAGAGCTGAGTCAAAGCCAAGAAAAGATGCGACAAATGTCAACGGGACCAACGAACAGGCGACCGACAGCTGACAACTGGCATCTAATATCTAACAACTAACAAGTGACATAGCCTAGAAAGCAAAAAGTGCCGCTATGAGAATGGTCGAGCAGCTGCTCTTAACTCATATGGCATTCGTAGCGGAAGCAAGCAGCCAGCAGCAAGCAGCAAACAGCAAGTTGCAAGTTGATGCTGAACTGCTGCTAAACCCATCCACATTGTCAGGCTTTGTGCCTGGCGTGGCATACGAAATAAAACTCCCGTAAGCAGACAGCACGCCTCAAAACACTGAGTGAACAAATAAAAAGCAACTACAACACAGAAAGAGGTAACAGCAAACGTGGTACTCTTTAACAAATATTACTCTAACATGGTAGAAGCGCGAGTGAATGGAATACTAACTAAAGCAATGCACCACGTATATAAGCATTTTTAAACCAGATTATCTCATCAATTAAAACTTTACAGAAAGTAAGCTTAAATTACTGTCAAAGCGCTTGTCAGTTGACTATAATTTTAATTAATCTATTCACACATATTTATTAAATGTGAGCGCTGGGAATAATACTGCATTGTTGGATTTACAGTTTAAGCCTAAAAACATTTATTATTTAACAGCTAAAAATAATAAAATCTGTAGAGCTAAAAGTATATGAAAATTGATTTAACATCATGTCAAATTGAGTTATTATTAATATTTACAGATATTCATTAACATTTAACATAGCAAGTGAAATTTGTGACTTATTTCCTGAGCTTGACAGAGTGTTTATGATTTCACTTAAATCAGCTTACAACTTTACTTATCATGTTGCAAACTTGATGACTGCTCGTTAGCAACCCCCTTTCGTGGAAAGTGTATGGAAAAGAACGTTGAGGCATTACTCGACAGCGAGCACAAACCGACAAACCGACAAACAGTAAACCGAGACGAACCTTGACTGAGCTGCAGGAATTACGCAAATCTCGTTTGTTGAATGTGTTTTCAGTTAGGTGAAGATGCGCCAGCATCAACGTTTCAGCCTCAATTGGTATGAACCAAGACAAGTCCGGGTGCAAGGCGGCGTGGTGCGGTACGGTGCGGCACATTGTCGGCATGGACATAAATCTGTTTTGAGCATTTTGGCTCTGGCTTGTTTTGTGCATAACGCCGTCGACGACGATGTCGACTGACGACTGCGACACGATGTTGCTGCCATTGCCTTTTTCCTTTTTCCATTTTCTTCCTTTTTCATCATTACACTTGCTCTGCCTCTTTCCCGGCACTTCTCTCCACTTGTCGTCGTTTTGTCTCCTGACATTGGAAACGGCTGCGTGTTCTTTGTTTTTATTCCCCTCTTTTGCTTATATTTTTATGTTTTTGCTTCTGTTACTTTTCTGGCTTTATTTGCTTGCAGCAGCTTAAAACTCATAATGCCGTTATAAACACAAACAGGTCTGTGTGTGTGAGTGTGTATGTGTGTGTGTGTGTGTGTGTGTGTCGTTGTCAAAGGTCAGCGCACGTTTAAGCCAAGCAGCGCAATTAAACGCACAATGCAATTGGGGAAGAGAGAGCGAGAGAGCAGCTAAAGATACATAGCTACAGATACACTGTCACAGCTACAGATACATTTCAGCTATTTATAAAAGCTCTTGCGAATTTTGTTTTTTTATTTTCCAGTTAGCAAATAAGCTGCAGCTAGTGACAAATTGCGCACAAAGTTGCGCCTGAGAAGCAGCTTCTTAGATAATCCCCAACACTCAGAGAAAAAATGTCGAAAGTGCTGAAATAAAAGTGGAGCGAGACGTTCATTTAGAAACATTTTATTTTGTAATCCCGAATATCCTAAAGGTAATGCTGCTTCCAAGCATTTAAGTTCTTGAACCAAGAACTAGAACACTTTTCTCTTACCCATTTGAAGTGCTGAAAATGATGTTTGTAGTAAGCTGCTCTAGTGATGTGTTGCAAGTGTGGCTGCAACTGGTAAGATAAATCTCAGTGGGTGCACATGGCAAACATAAACTGTGTGTTAATTATATTAAACTCAAAAAGATGTTGCACTTCAGCGCCTCGATTCAGATTCTTTTTGTGATTTGCACGCAATTCCCCGTTGCGTCGTGGCAAACTGGGTTAGTCACGTAACCCAAAAGTTTTTGCGGCAATGGCGTTGATTAAGTTGCACAAAAGAAGCTGCTTGGATTTAGCTGAGCATTGGTTGGTGCTGCTGGTGTTGTTGTTTGGGGGAGTACCAAAAGTGTCGCCGCCCTCGTTGTCTTTAGACAGCAACTTTAACACACACACACACACATGTGTGTGTGTCGCATATGTAATGGTATTTTTTCGTCTTGTTTTCCACTTGCCGCTCACTAATTAAGTTGCTGGAGCCAAAGTTGAGCGCAGACAGCTGACAGGAAAAGCGCTTTGGTAAAAATATCAGACAACTTCAGCATATGGGACGATTGGAGTGGTGGTGTAAAAATGTAAGCTCATTAAGTGGGCTTGGCTGTTGGCAATAGCTACTCCTTCAAGAAACATCAAAGTAAGCATAATTTGATTAAGATATTTAAGCCAAAGACCTAATCATCATTAGCATCAACATATTCATCCCATGGCCTGGCGTGGCATGGTTCATCTAGAAATCACCAGTCTTTGATGCCTCCGTCTCATATACATCATTGATTCCCAGCAAGGCGAACGTAATTTATTGAACTCGCCAACCGGCTGGCTGACTTACGAGGGCAGAACCAATAACCAGAGACCCTTGTCTCTGTTGCCTGTTGGCCAGGCAGTGTCTATGCGGCGTCTTGGCCCTGGCAAAACCTTTTGGGACTTAAATACACAAGTTTTTCCGGGTTTGCGCCGAGTTACGTGATTAATTGTTGGCCATTGCGGCCTTTACATGTTACGTTGATTTTAACCCATAAGTTGGTTAAAGGCTGTTAGGCATGCATAGGGTGTAGTTCATTACGATCCCATCTACATTAGTGCGTTGTTGTTTTTGTTTTGTTTTTGTGCCTTGAGGGATGCTTAAAATTGTAACGAATGCAGTAAAAATGAAGTTAAGGAAATTTGTTTGAGCTGTGGGTTAAGTTAAGGGACCCTAAAATGTCAGTAAATTTATTATAATTAAGTTAACATTTTCTACATCCTTCGTATCTTTTAGTAGATGTCTAAATCGCATCGAGCTCATATTTTCAACAGAATAAATACAATAAATTTCTGTCTATCGAATTTGGTCATATTAAATTAAAGTTAAAAGTATTTTTAAAAGATTTTCGTAAACCATTTTAGCCCATAAAATATTATGATTAACATTTAAATACGATTTTATCATTCAATGATAATTTAAGCGTTCATAAAAAATGACAACAAAGCTTCGACTTACATTTTCTTAAATTCGCAACAAAGTCCTAATTTATTCCACAGAATACAGTTTCATTTTAATGGAAAAAGTACATAAAGCACATGAGGTATTTTATTTTTAATAGGTGACACGCTGTTATGAGAGATTACAAGCTCCTCATCAAGTATTCTATTTACGAGATACACTCGCCAAAAAGTTTTCGTTGTCCGGGAAGCTGGGACAACTCTGGTTGTCCAAGTAAACGGAAACCAAGAACAATTTCATGAGTGCTCACGTTGCTTATGCATTTTTAAAATGCACTTTTCTACTTATGTCCTTGCGTAAAAGCATTGACAACAATGCAAAAGACAACAACATGAACAGCAGGCAGCAGGAGGCAAAGTGACAGCAACTGGCAACTTGCAACTTGCAACAATAAGGATGTGTATCTGTTGTTCTTGTATAGTATTTTACGAGTCATTGTTTAATGTGAGACAACATGTGCAATGTCCAGATGATGGTGCACATGCACTCGTATTTCTAATGCAATTTCACAGGACACTCCTTGGCATTCCATTATGAGTTTAACAGCTGTCATTGTCAGTGTGTCAGCCATGTCCACTTTGATTCTGTGGTTTATCCTTGTAATGCACTCAACATTTCAGTCACTCATTTGACAATTAGTTTTTCAAACATTATTAAAATTGCAGGAATAGTTAAGACGACTTAAGTTTAACTCCTGTTTTCGACCTTTTAAGCTGCACAGTAACTGTCATATACAGATTATCACCGAGCCCAGCTCAATATCAGCAGGGGTCTTTCAATTCCCAAATGAGAACTTACAATATCGCTTTCAGCAGCTCATTTCAGTGAGTTGGCTTGTCCTTTTTGGTTTGGTCAGCAAAAGGTTTAACATAAATTCGAGCGGGCGCTGCCAATAGTGAGTGCCACACGTCTTTTGGGTCGTGTGTGCTTCACACATGCCAGCCATTAAGTTTATGACGCAACAACAATAAAACATGCCCAATACAAAAGGGCTGGCGAGCATCTCACGCTCGTTTTCTTCTGGTCACCAGGGGATGTTTTGGCCAAGCCAAAATACTATAAATAAAACATGCCAGCAGTTAACATATCTACACAGAGATAAAAACTTAAGTATTACACAATTTCGATCATGAAAATGGACAAAGAGTTAAATTCCTGATTCATATTCAGTGTTATAAACCAATATCTAGTAAAAGATTTCAGATTTTATTCTTTGAGGTTTTCTTTTGTGGTATTCACATGCTTGTTTAATGTTAGTATGCAATTTTTTCTTGGTGTACTCCCTGCTCTGCACACAACAACCGAATGAAAAAAGCGCAACAAAAAAACTGTAGCTGCCTCAAAAGTCAGACCAGGGGGCTCTGGCCTGGCTACAGCTGAAGTGTCTGGTCAGCGCCAAAAATCAAACATGTTGAGCGCCAGATGCGCCACAAAGCAGACAATGAAGAAGCATCCCATGCGCCATGTGCCATGTGGAATGTGTATGTGTGTGTGTGTGTGTGAGTGAGTGTGTGGGACTTGTGGTTAACAATGGTGCCGCTCCTTTTGCCCATAGTTTGTTAGCCTTTGCGGTTGCAGCTGTGCCAGCCCCCAATTCCCTCGGGGAATCGACTCAATTTATTATTGGCGCTAGTCGAAAACCGACGAAAAAAAATAAAAATAAAACAAAAATTGGCTTTTTAAAGCGCACACGAATACGAATTAAATTAAATAAAAAAAAAAAAAACACATTATTTGGTGGGGTGGATTGTAGGCGGTGCTGTCTGGACTAAGGCGTGGCATTTAACGCGCTCGCTTTTTCCTTCCTATCCGTAAAAAAAGGCACAATTTTCCAATTGAATAATTGTCGCCGGCAAGTTTTCACTTTTGTTGGCCAGACACAGTCAAGCAGCAAGATGGCGGCAAAGGCAAAACGGCACACAGACTAAACGAAGGGACTAAAAAGACCAACAGGACGAACAGGACGATGGCAAGATAGGCTAGTAACTGGACTGGGCGCAATGACTGTGCCCATTCAATGGCTCAACAGTTTGCCAGTGTTTCAATGTTTCAGCGTTTCGAGTGTTTGCCTTGCCATTGAATGGCTTTTGCCAGCGCCTTGTCTTCGCCAACCTTTTCTTTGCTCTTTCCCTGTACTCTCAAAACTCTGCAGACAGAAAAAATGTGATAGAAAATCAAACTGAAAGTAAAATCACTTCGAAGAAACAGATCTCAATTTGGTATTTTAATGTCTGGCCATATTTTTTCTCTGTGTATCTATACATTACTCTCAATCGAACCTAAAATGTTGCAGCCTTTTAACAAGCATTTTCTTGTCTATTTTCAGGATGATTTGCCGGGCCAAGCTCTGCTGGATGTCGTTTTTGCCAGGCTCAATTTAATCGAGACTTCATACTTTGGCATACGCTATATAGACGATGAGAATCAAACGGTAAGTGACGGGCAAAGGGATTGAGGGAGCGGGAAGGGGGTGGGACCGATGCAGGCACAGGATATAACTGTCGACTGGCATATCCTGCTACTCCCCTGTGCCGTTTTTTTTTTTTGTTTTTTTGTTTTCTTGACTCTCTGGCTGTTGTGCAAACTTATTGGTTTTTGAAATTCATTTTCGTTTTCATTGAAATTCATTGGGGCGCATTGAGTTGGTTTTAGAAAGGAAAAACAAAAAACCCACAGCACGACCAACTCTTTGAGATCCTTTGACGCAGACGGCGAGACGAAAGCGCCTGCAAGGCAAATTATATAATTTCGCTTTCCTCCCAAAACACACACACAGGCACCGACCTCTTTTCATTGAAATTCACTTTTATGCCACTTGCCGCACGCACATTAGTGTCGCGTGTGTGTGAGTGTGTGTCCTGCGTGTCCTGCATGTGTCTGCGTGTGTCTGCCTTTATGTTTGGCCATAAAAAAGCGCCCGCACATAAACTCACCTGTCAACTCCAGCCAGCTGTCGCACTCACACACACCACACACACCACACACACACACTTGCGATGTTATCAATTTGATATTTATTTTTCTATTTCCCTTTTTTATTGGGAATTTTACAGCACTGGCTGGATCCAGCGTCACGCATTTCCCGTCAACTGAAACCTAAATCGGATCCCTATGATTTGTACTTCGGTGTCAAATTCTATGCCGCGGATCCGTGCAAACTGCTCGAGGAAATAACGAGGTGAGTTCGTTGAACGCATTGAATGCATTCATTTAAAAAATATATACTGGTATTTTAATTTCTCCTGTAACATTACTCATTTCGGTTTGGTGCTTAACATTTTAAACGTTTCGCATTTTATTATACAAATTCAATTTATTAATTGCCAGCACACTCGCAACTCAATAAATAGCATATTAAACTTGGTCGATGGACTGAGAGCGCATCCTTCGCAGAGGGCAGGCAACTAATGGGTAGTGCAAAATGAATTTAATGCATTTATGCATAGTATGCACATCAAGCCATTTAAAATTGCGCACAAATAAAGTAGGGATGCTCCAGTTGAGAATTATCGAACAGTAAATACCTTGTAACATTAGGACATTCTTTGGTCTGAGGTCTTGGAAAATACTTCTAAATAACTTACAATTTTTTACGCGATTAGCAGGAAATAGAGTTGATATGTCATAATATACGTTTACCTTTACCATAAAGTCTTTGATGCTTTCAAATGGAAACAAAAAAAAATTCAAGTAAAAGATAATTTTTTAAATTTTAATTTCAAGCAATAATAATGATAAAACAAAAATCATGAATTATAAATTTAGTGTCTCATTTTGCATATACTTTATATCAAAAAACCATATACTGTATTCTTTATAAAACTCATTATATTTTCCCTACATACTTTTATAAATAGCCAACCTTCAGTTGACCCCTTTGCATAAATTGCATTGACCCAGGGTATTAAAATGCCAATCGTTACGAGATTTTTCGTGTGTGGGAAATTGCAAATTCCCCAAGGATAAGTGGGCAGGGGGCTGCTGCTCTTTGGCCTGTGTCTGGACCATGGTCCACTCCTGGCTGGCAATTGTCGTGCTTTAGCAATGCAGTTAGAGCTGCAGTCATCAAGCATTTGGTGTGTGCAAATATTTGCGCTTAATACGACGACGACACGTAGCCGCCATAATCGTCACCAAGTGGACTTATTCAGTATAACTGTCTGACTAACTAGATGTGCGGGCGGGCAGTGTGAAAGCGGAGGGGGAGGGGAGTGGGGTATGGGAGAATGTATGCGGAAATGCGGATGCCAATCGCTGGCCAAACATCATCAAAACTCGCGCATTCAACGGATGATAGAGCTGCGCCAATATTGGCGCATATAAATCCGGCGAAAATGCAGTTAAATGCACTGGAAATGAAAATGCACTTATAAAGCAGCAAACAGCAGTTGGAAATTCTCGGGAAAATTATTATAGAAGCGACTGTCGCGACAGAGAGAGAATTTTGTTATTTTAGCTATACAAAGTCTGCGGCACACAATAAACGGCAATTGACTTTGGCGCTGATTGTTGCATGTTTCCCACATGGGGCTTAAAGTGCTCGCTGATGAGCGCTTTTGGATACAAAAATATATACACTACGAAACGGTTTCATTCACTTTATTGATAGACATTATTATCATCATCATCATCATCATCATAATGTGTAGGAAAGATAGGAATCAAATGGATTTACTCGTTGAACAAACAATCAACTTCAACTTCTGCTTGCTGTGTGCAAATAATTGTGGAAATATGTTGTGCGACCTCTTCAATCGTGTACCCTAGGAAATGTATTAAATAGAGTATATTCAAGTTGTTGCGGTGTGTATAGCAAATAGGGAAAGATTTTAATTACTATTCTTATCTCCATTTCATCATCATCATTTTCATCGTTGGTGTGCAGATTCTCATTGAATCCATAATCCATCCCTTTATGTATTATGTATAAATGGTTAATTCAACCTGACAACAGAATATCGGCTAGTCAAACTTATTTGTCGCTTATTCGTTGAATGAGTTGTTTAGCCAAAGTCAACAGTTTGTTTTGGGTGCGTTTGTCGTTTTGTGTGCTTAGGCCAAACATCAAAGACGTATCCAAATAATTTTATGCGGCGATTTGTTTGTCAACTTGTTAACTGCTGCTGTTGTTGTGCTACAACGAAAGACAACTAATTAAATTTGTACACTTTTATTTATACACGACAGATATCAACTTTTTCTGCAAGTCAAACAGGATGTGCTGCAGGGACGACTGCCCGTTGCCTTTGAACTGGCCGCCGAACTTGGCGCTTTTGTGGTGCAATGTGAGTATAAAGTAAAATCCAATTCCAACAAATCAATTTTAATCAATTTTACCAAACTTACTTATAGCTGAATTGGGTGACTATGATCAGCGGCGGCATTCAAAGGGATATGTCTCGGAGTTCCGCCTGCTGCCCAATCAGAGCAGCGAGTTGGAAAGCCGCGTCTCTGAGTTGCATCAACAGTTGAAAGGAATGTCGCCCTCCAGCGCCGAGCTGAACTATTTGGACAAAGTCAAGTGGCATGACATGTATGGCGTTGACTTGCATCCAGTGCTGGTAAGAATTCAAAACACAACACAATGTAACACAAAACATATGTTGACATCTGCGTTTACTCCCAAACTAGAAACCAGTGTTGTGGTACTATGGATTAAGTTAAAAATTTTGTTGACTATAAATCATAACTCAAAAGAAAAACATTTTTAAGTATTTTTTTATTTTTACAATTAGCGTGAATGTGTCAAATATTTTTGTGTCTTTATTAAACAATAATGCTTTTATTCACAATAGTTTAAATTTCAATATTTAGGCGACCAACGCGCACTTTCATATTTAATCAAAAAAGTTTCAGTTTAGAACAGAAAAATTTTTTAATAAAGAATTTTAACATCAACAATATAAAATCAAGAAGATAGCGTTTTGAGATTGTTTAATCTAGAAGGTAATCTAGGAAAATATTTTTAAGATATTTGGCTGTCCATTTTCTTTTGATTCTTCTTGTATTCCAATAATTATTTTTCTTCTTAACCGAACTCCTCTGAGTATAATTAAAACTTAGACTTTTTGTTGGCGAATGTGCCCGCTGTGCCGATGGTGCACTGAGTATTTGGTTCACTGGTTGTAGCACTACCCAGCCATAAAAAAGGGGTCAGGGGCGAAAATGCAAAGTTTAATTTCATTTCATGGCAAATATTATAAATCATTTGCTCGCACACACATTTGTGAAGGGAGACCAGCGCAATGATTGCCACGCACTCGCAACGGAGACACGCCTGGTCTGTCTGCCGTCCAGACTAACCCGATTTTCAACCCGTTCCCCCTCTCGGCCCACACACTCCCACAATCTCTGGCTTGGGGATGTCGTAGCTGATTTTGTGCTGCGTAAGTTGGCACTTCATTTGCATTTTTTATTGCCCTTTACTTTGATATCAAACCTCAATAAATCACCAGCTGTGTTTGAATGCGACTCCTGAGTTTGTATATGTGTTTGGTAGGGGGATGGGTAGGGGGAGGGGCAGCAGATGGAGGAGAGGTTAGAGGATGGGCATTGTAAACCCTTGTACTCCACATGGTTGTGGTCTGTGCGTCGCATCTACTTCGGTTTGTTTATAGACACAAATCATTGACTATCGCGGCGCCAGTCGCCAGATCCCACAACCGACCTCCAACCCCCACCCCCATTATCCACAACCCCAACCCAGTCGTCGTCTATGCGCTGGCCCTTCTCTCTCTTTTTTTAATTTAATTAACAGCTAAAATTACATTTATTTTCTTTTGTGTGTGCTGTTTTGTTTGGTCTATATGTACACAGGGGAAAAATAATTGCCATAGATTTAAAAAAAAAATGTGAATGTATATAAATATGCCAAAGTTAGAATTTTGTTAAATATTTTAACCATCTACTTCGTAACTACTTTCAAATCTAATTTTGAAAAATATGGCCAGCGACTTATTTGATCAAAAGTTTTGTGATACAATGTCCAATATATTTTTTTCAGTGCAATGGTTGAATGGGCCATAAAGCTGCGTTGCGTCGCACAGCTGCTAATAGGCCAAGATGGCCAGCAAACTTTGCTCTTGTTAACACATTTTTTGGCAATAGCCAAAAGAAACTTTTAGCTAAAACAAAGGCTCTCCTTTTGCTTTGGCAAAGTTGCTCCGAAACTCCGAAACTCTCGCAAACTTAGCTCATTCTCGATTCCGTTTTTTATTCATTGCAGGGCGAGGACAGTGTCGAATACTTTCTGGGCTTGACGCCTAGCGGGATTGTCGTGCTGCGCAACAAGACGACGGTGGCTCATTACTATTGGCCGCGCATTGCCAAAGTTTATTATAAAGGACGCTATTTTATGCTCAGGATAAGCGATAAAAATGTAAATTTCAACGCGCCAGGCGACAATGGCAATAGACGATGACGTCGGCAATGACGATGACAACAACAACAACGGCGATGGCAACGCCGGCGACGACGAAGTATTTGCCCCTTAACCATAAATATTTCGCTGTCGAGTGCTTCTTACAATTTGCAGTTCGTTTCCCATTGTGCGCTCTCCAAGTTCTTTAGTGCTCCTTTCAAAGAAAGGGTATAAGCTGGCACTTTATGCAAGGGATAGCTTGTCACGGCAACACTCGAACAAGTAACTTTCATTCAAAAGCAACGTGGATGAAAAGGACAGGTCAAATACTTGAGAAGATGCAATTTAAGGAATTTGTAGTTGGGCTGCATTGGGCCCTTTTGAGATATTGCAAAGTGAAGGATTTGTTTTAGCAAGATCAAAGAGAAATTAAAAAATTTCCGACTGAAATTGAATAGATGAGCTTTATCGACATACTTCAAAGTGAAAAAATGTATTTGAGTCGCAATAATTTCCAAAATTGTAGATGAAAAAGTGCTTCATTTGAAATTATACTTTTAAAATGATTTAGCTATGAACTTAAACTTATATAATCCTTGTACTAAATTAAGTATTATATTCTTTCTCTCTCTCAAGGGATTATTTCTCAAACGTTCTCTTCAGTAAAATTAACATTTTTAGAGCGTATTCAAGTTTCGGGGCGGAAAAAGCCTTGATTGCTTTTTACAAACATTCTGCAGTGTTGCCAATTTTTACATTTGGTGACAACTTTTTGGCTGTCAGCGTTCTCAAGTGGGTGGAAGCGTTGTGGCACTCGTTAGACTACAAGTAGCTGGTAGCTGGTAACTGGTAGCTGGTAGCAAATAGCTCTTCTCTTCAGCTTTTCTAACTTGAACACTTTTTGGTGCTAACGCTTTGATAATCAAAAAACTTTTCCAACAGTTGACGCACACAAAAGCGAAAACTTTACCGTTTTTTGTTGACTTTTTTGCCATATTCATCTTTTCTTTTTTTTTTTGGCCAAGAATTCACACTTTAGATCGGCAATGTGGGAAGTTTGCTTGGTTGCCGAATTCAGCCGGGCATTCATTCACTCAATTTGCCTTTAACTTGGCAACTGCAGCATTTGTCGACATCATCGTCATCTTCGTCATCATCGTTGTCGTCATCGTCATCATCGTTGTCGTCGTGACTTGACTTGCTGCTTATCACACTTGTGTGTGTGCTATTTGTTGGTTCTTCTATTTTTCTATTTTCTCCTTGACAGAATGAGCTGAGCACTTATGGCTTCGAAACTCCACGCAAATCGGCGTGCAAACATTTGTGGAGATGCTGCGTGGAGCATCATGCGTTCTTCAGACAGGTGCGCATCGCTCCTCTACCCAATTCGCAGTCACATGCCGCAGATTTGTTTCAGCTGGGCTCCCGCTTCAGACACAGGTGAGTGCCCCCACTCCTCCCAATTCCCTGCAGAACCGCACCCCTCACAGAGTGGTGCTTCAGGGAAATATGCCGGAAGTACATAAAGCCAACATGCGAGTGGGTGATGGCGAGAGCTTTGGCATTAAAATGAAGTTATTAAGCCGAATTCCCATCCAGAAGGGGCCACAACCAAGATGCGCTTTTCGCCAATTTATTAGCCAGTTTTTTGCCAATTTGCAGCGGCCACCGAAAAGCGCAAGCCAATTAAAATGTAGCCAAGCACTTGAAATCCATTTCGAATGTGCACAGTTCATGTGATTAGATCATTAGAGCGCAACACACTAGTCAGTGCTGGGCTACGTAGTTCACTCAATGAACCAGTTCACAGTCTATGCTACGCGTGAACTATAATTGTTTCATACCTGAAAGTTCACTGATCCAAATGTGAGCTGTTAAATTGTAACGAAATATAATGGAACTGAATCAATAGCAACATATTCATAGGTTATGGTAAGCAAAGGCCAATTTGAAGTGGATTAGAAGAATTATAAATGGAAGAGAAAATAGATTAAATTCTTCGCCCCTTTTATGGATAGTTCAATTGTAGTTTCAGTAACAGCTTATGCAATTTCAACTGTTTCGTAAGTAAATGAGATTGTAGAAAAACAATTGTTGATCCCACTTTATGGCATTTGTTAGCACATACCTTAGTTTATGACCCATGTTAACTTAGTGCCACGACTGTGGCACTTGAACTAAGTCAAGTTGAAGGCAGAGCATCTCTAATAAGTGCAAGCACATGGTTGGGCACACACATAGTAGATCAAGTTTACACCGACTTGGGCTACCCAGCTAATTGGAAGTCCAATAAAAATGTCGGATCTGCAGGCAGTCCGACAAACTCAAGTCGAGCGCAAAGCCTACTAATGACTTTCTGTGAATGCCTCCAAGCAAAGATGGAGCTGGAGCTGGAGCTGGAGTCGGGACCCTCAGCCTTAGCCACAGCCACAGCCCGGGCCAAGAGCCAAGAGCCAAGCCAGAGCTGGCACCAAAAATGCAAGGCAATTGTGCATGACGAATGTGGCAGGGATCTAGGCTTGGTTCATGTTTACGACTACCATTTGCGGTGGACGGTGGCTGCCCATTTTGGGTCTGAGGGCTGGAGAATTTCTTGCACTTGGCCCCCACGCACAGAAACGAACTTGGTCTAAATCGCATACACGTGGCATGCGAATACAGGCGAAACTATTAGCTGGCCAGAAAGTTTTGGGGCGCCGGCGCAAATACACATTTTATGATTGCGCCAGCGTTTTTAATTTGTGAAACAAATGAAAGTTTTTTACAACCTTTTTATGGTTCACTGTTCATTATTGCCAACAACCATTCAGTGTCTTGAACTATGTGTTCTGTGCTTTTTTTTATTTTATTTATTTTATTTTTTCTGTTCTGTTTTGTTGCTTATTTGTGTTAATATTTTTGCCTACTTTTATGTTATGCCCAACGACCACATCGCATGTCTGACCCACACCCAACCAAACAACCAACCAACCAACCCACAACCAAAGTCGCTCGGACAAGCAAATGGAGAAGGATGCACTTGCCGCCGGACGTTCCCCGCCAGCCTTTACGCGCGTTCCCTCCAAGCGCCAGCCCCGACGCGTGATTGATGACTTTTTTAACAGCAACAGCGGAGTTGGCGTTGGCGGTGGCGGTGGTGGTAGCGTTAGCGGTGGCAACAGCCTCCCGATTGGCAACCGACCACTGCCACTCCCCCAACTACCGCTGCAGAGTTTGGCCAGCAACAGCGCCAACAACGCTAACGTCATTGCCAAGTGAGTACTCCAAATATCCATCATTTGTTTTCATTTCATGCACAAAAGTTTTGATTTACCCAACATCAGTTCTATATAGAATGTCGGTATGTATCTACACTCGGAAAAAAGAGAATAATTTAAACGTCAGGTCTTACCTAATCGCAAAATTGTAATGTAAGATTGCTTCCGCATAAGCTTGTATTATAAAACCGTTGCCCTGTTAAAACATGTTCCAATATTTCTGAAATTCAAAACATGATTTTTTAAAGTAATATATTTTGTTGACTTGAATATTAAAGTTCTTAAATCAAACCTCATATCAGCATAACATAAATCTAATTTAGCTAATTTGGTGTCAAAAATTTAAGTTTCATCATTTTTTCAATATTAATAATACTGGTTTTAACTTTTAATCAGGAATTTGTATTCCGTTTGTCCTTTAGTTTAGAACAGAATTTTATGCTGAGTGTACTTACATCAATATATGTATGTATTTTGTTGTGCACACTTGCTCCCGCTGCTTCCTTTTGACGCAGTTGTCCTTTTTTTGGACTATTTTTTTGTCGGTCATAATTTTGTAGAGCGACTCGCCGGCCGGAAGTGCTCTCATGTTGCTCATTGCAGCATCTTCCTTTGATCTATTTTAATTTTCAACATGCGGGCATTTTTTTGTTTTTTTTTTGGTTTTCCTCTTTTTTTGGGCAATCCTGTCTGCAGGAGCAGAGGAAACCAGGCTGGCCCCTTGGGGGCAACTTCATATGCAGTTTTTCCATTTTTGGCATAGTGAAAACCCATTCCCGCTTACATCAATTGTTAAAACAGAAATATAAAAACGATGCACAAAACACTTCATCATGGGCCCCATCTGTGTGTGGGTGTGTATAGGTGTGTGTGGGTGTCTGTGTGTGTGTGTGCGTGTGTGTTGGCTTTGACAGGCCGTCGCCTTCGCATTGTTGTAGTGTTTGTGATGTCCTTATCCAAGTGCTCCTGTGGCTCCTGCGTTTTTCTGTTTGTGTTTGCCTCTTGTGTTTGCCCTTTTTCGATTTCGTGCTCAAAATCCATTTAGTTGCCATTTGAAGGCAGTTATATTGTCTAGACGCAACATTTATTAAATGTTTTATGGTTCTGCACATCAAATTATATATGGACAAATAAAAATCGGCCATTAGAGAAGCTTTCGCGTTGGCGTTGGCAGTGGCGCAAAAGGAAATGTTGCCAGGATATAATGTCAAAGGAGCCAGAACGAGAGTCTAATGGAAATTGAGTCATACGACGACTACTTGAAGATTTATAAGGGGAAGGATATCAGAGAGTTGGGAATCGTTTGATGTAGAAATAAAAAGTACGATGCAATTAATTAGTCTTAAAAGGAGAGTGGGAAACATTAAATATAAAGAGGTAGGTACAGCAGTCACGGGTCAGTGGTATATAAGTATATGGTGTGTATATATAGATATATTACACTAAAATATTTAATTATAATATATATCACTCTATTAAATTCAGTGTAAGAAAAGAGAAACTCATTCTAGACTCAAAAAGTATCCATCAGGACAGGTTACGTTTTCTTTTTTAGCGATCAGTAATTTTAAAGCCATCATCATTAACTTGAGCAGTGGCAAATGCCACATTGACCCTCTCAATGTCGCTCGCGTGTAGGGCAACATCTATGCATAAATTATCCAAGATGGTAATAGAAGCCAAGGACTGAAACAATGTAATCGCTTCCCAGGAACACAAGACAACAGCAAAGTGAAAGATAGAACTGGGAACTGAGCAAATAGCTCACGTCGTTTATCATTTGCAAACAAAAAGGCCAAGAACATCAGGCAGCCCAGGAGCAGGCAGATAGACAGAGATCAGAGAGAGAAAGAGAGAGAGAGAGAAATCAAAAGAGAGAGAGAGAGTGAGGTAGTCCAATCAAGTTGCCCACACCATGGCAAGCGGGACATAAATCACAAGGCGCGACCACTTGCAACGGGTAGTTCCTTGTCCCATGTCCCATGTCTTGTGTCCATGTCTGGTTCTGGGATGGGTAGCTTACGTTGGAAATGATTGCCCGCTGATTGCCAGTGCGGCAATTACTCAATTTTACACACGAGCATTATTTGTCTGTGTCGATCTCGCTGTTGCAAACAGAGGGCGATCCTCCGATCCATTCTGCAGGCAGACAGCCTAAATGCTGCAAATGCTGCAAATGCAACAAATGCAGCAGACTTTAATCAACGTTTATGTTAAACAATTTAAATTTATGGCAAAATAATGCGCGAGCGTTGCAATTGCTGAACACCCCACCCCCCAAAAACCCGCTTCAACCCACTGTTTTTCTGCCATTTGCAGCAACTACGACAGTCCGTACCGCTCCACGTACAGCATACCCACCAGCCTGGGCATACGTCCCAGCAGCCATCATCATCAGCAGCAGCAACAGCAGTCGTCGTCCAATAACAACTCCAGCAGCTACAATAACAACGGCAGCAATTTGCAGACACCTGACTCGCCGCGCAGCACGCGCAGCGCTCCTTGGCCAAGATCACAGCAGCGTTCCCTCTTTGGTCACAATCCCTCGAGTCCACGTTCGGTGCGTTCGGTAAGCACAACGGGCGGCGGGTTGCATCATCATCATAGTCATCATAGTCATGGCCATGGCACCAGTCATCATACTCATCATCATCAGCATCAGCAGTCCTCGTCGTCGTCGTCTCATCATCAGCAGCGACAGCAGCGCGCCAGCTCCTCATCCGCCTCGCATCAGCAGCAGCGCTATCGCTCCAGCTCCGTGGAGAGTCATTCCTCGAACGATTCGCGCTCCACGCGACGGTAAGTACCAGCTACAGCTGAAGCCAGTTAGTTGACCCAACCCCCTCTTAGACCTAATTCTTTATCTGTGACTAAGTAACTGACCTGTGAGTCAGTGAGTACAATTACCATGTCAAATGGGCACAGAGTAGAGTTGCACCAATTTTTATAGTCAGTATTGATACTCGTATTAGCTGGATGAATTCCTCCAACCTGCTTCTGAAGCACATCTTCTTTGAAACAGTAAAATGTTTTAAGTACACTTTAAGTAAATACAAAAAAATATAATAACAATACTAATAAAGATAAGTTGCTTTCCTAGGACTTTGCTACAGCCTCTTGTAGATTCTAGATTCTTAAGCGTTTGTCAGTCGATAAAACTATTCTTTGACAATGCGTTGAAAATATTCCCATTATTCGTGACAGTCACGTGTATTACCAAGTAGCAGTCACAGTTGTCACTTACAACGATATCGCTCTGATCTAATCTAACAACTTCTTTTCTCATCATCTAAAGACACAAGCATCGCCATCGTCGCACCTCTGATAATGAGAGCGAACTCTCTCGCGGCTCTGGTCGCTCGGGACGTTCACACCATCGCAAGCATCGACGCTCGCATCGGCATCGACGTGACAACTCGGCTGGTGGCTCGGATCACGATAGTACTCGGGGACGCAGTTACTCGGGTCATCGCAGCTCCTCGATGCGCAGCGGCAGCGCTGAGCTGATTGATTCGACCACACAGTGGAGGGAGGTGCAACGTCGCCAAGCGGAGGCAAGTCTTGGCCAGAGCTCTGTGCAGCAGGCTTCCGTTTCCAAGAGCAGCATGGTGGCACGCAGTCTGCACAGCAACGATAGCCACTCGGACACCCATTCGCACCACAAATCAAGGAGGCATCGCAAGAACAAGTAAGTTAACTAAATGCTAAGCTGCCTTCCTCTCTTTTCTAATTTACCTGTCCAATTAGGTCTCCGTCAGAGTCGCGTAGTCGCATGTGGAACAGCGAACTGGCCAAGCATTTGCAATTCGATCTGGTGGACACGGAGGGTATGTCGGAGCAACAGTTGAGGGAGATACCCTACACCGTTGTGGAGACGACCTCGAAGCGTGCCAACTCCAATCTTAAGATACACAAGAGCAACAGCAAGAATAGCGTGGGTGCCAAGAGCACTGGCTCTGGGAATACCATCACCAATGGCAGCGGTACAACTAGTGCCGGACAGGCCAAAAATCGGGTGGATCGGATTCGAGGGTGAGTTGAGTTCGTCGAATGTTTTTGGGCTGCTTCTCTGGCAGTTTCTCATAATGCTGAATTGTAGACTCTACTACCAAAGCTCTCATCCGCATGATAGCAATGTCGGCGGCGTGGGCGGTGGCGGTAGCAATGGCGGTGGTGCACCCAAGAACGGATCCATTCGGTCGGCCAGCACAATCTCATCACGGGAATGCGAGCGCAACAATGGACACGGACTGGTGCGGTAAGTGGCAACTAGCAGAAGTTGAAGTTTTATTTGGACCATCGATTGAACAATAATGTTATTGTATACCATTGTTTTTCATCCATTTACAGTTAAATCATGAATCATCGTTATTTATTTCTACATCTTTCATTTCTTATCATTCCCAGCATGATGTCTAGCATGAGCATGGGCGATTTTATCTCACCCACTGGCTCGAATCTAAGTCCATTGGAGAACTCAGCATTGCGCGTTTCCCACGAGCACACAGACTCCGGTCTAGGTGCAGATCAGGACTATGCCTACTCCTCGGAAAGGTAAATATAGAATACTACACAAATATAAAAGTAATTATTTCAAACTTGATTTTTCTATCAATTTAAACCAGAAACTATAACTTACTAAATACACATTCAACTCTGAGTAAATCAATTTCAATGCTGCAATCTTTTTTTTATTATTAATTTCTCGCACAGATCCAGCGATAGCACTCGCTATGGCACCAATAAATCCTCTGGCGCCTCAAGTGGCAGTCATCGTAAGTCCATTGGCAGCGCCGGTGGTGGTGGCAACAATGGCGGTGGAGGTGGCTACAACAGCCTCATGCAACAGACTGTGAGTAATCAGCAGCAGCAGCAACGTTCTCTATTCGCACAACAGCAACGCCATCAACACCAACAACAGCAACAACAGAAGCCCAATTATAAATACGCTTCCTCCTCCTCATCCACTAACCCGAATACAAATCTGGCGCCGGTGCATAATCCAATCGGTTCGACTACTAACTCAACGCCGCCGCCGCCGCCGCCAGCAACGGCGGCAACAGCAACAACTGTTGGCGGCGGCAGCAGCGGCAGCAACAACAGCAGCAACATCGGCGCCGGCAATCGTTTGCTCAGCTACACAACATTTGAGAACAATCAGTACAAGTTCAGTTTAAACAATGCAATGGGCAAAGGATCTGTTGGCGCCGTTGGCAGCAGCACCAGCAATCTAACGGGTAACGGTATGGTATCGGCTAGTGGTGGTGGTGGTGGTCTTGGTGGTGTCGCTTTCAGTCGACAGCGCAGCTTCGTCGAATGGCCCAACAATCCAGCAGCACCGTACTACTATCAGGGCCCCTCGTCATCGTCCGCATCCCAAGTGAAGCGTCGCGATGCCAAATCGGATATTGGTGTGCCCACTCGACGTCTATCGGGACAGAGTTTGACCAAGACGCAGCTGCTCACAGGTGGCGGCGGCAGTTCTCAGCTGGCCAATGCTAGCTGCTATCCCATACACTATGCCAGCAGCAGCGTTACCAATCGTGCATTGGGCCAACGTTCCGCGGGGAATTCGCATGCGGGCAGCTTTGGTCTGCAGCCAGCGAAATCGGATCTTTTCTTGTCCTACATACATGGCGGCGAATACGAGCGTCCCTATGTCTACAACTATAAGATGCCGCCGGGTTGCAGTAACAGTGCCAGTGGTTCGCCCAAACAGTTGGCCAGCGCATATCACATCTCCGGTGCACAGACTGCCGATCCTCCGCCACCCCCGCCGCCTCTTTATGGTGGCTCGGCGCCCGCCAACGATGTCATGTACTATCAGTTTGACAAAGGCGCCGCCAAACAGCAGCAGCAGCAGCAACCGCCGCCGCCGCCTCCCATTGTGCATCAGCCCAAATCTGTGGCAGGCGGTGCGGCAGCGGCACCGGGGGCAACATCTGGCGGGCCATTAGTGTATCTGCAGCATGGACAGAATGTCGCGCCAACAAATGTCACCTCAACGCAGCAAACTGTGAGTAGAGTTAAGCCTTAGGTTGTTTCTCCTCAGGTTGTCACTCCCCACAGTCAACCTGTCGCATGTGTTCCTGTTTTCGTTGTTTCTTGTCGTCCTTTTTGTCTTGCCGCATCTTGTTGTGTGTGTTGCATGTTTCCCATTCTCACTCTCTGTTTGTACTTAACGTTCACTTGATGATTTTTTTTCTTAATTGAATTCGTATTTTATTCGCACAATGTTAAAGCACTTTGAATTGCTTAAGTGCACTCAGAAAAAAAAGAAATGTGATAATTTTGAACTCAAATCAAGCTCTTATTCTCATATAAACGCTAAGCTAATTTAAGTTACATTTTATTTTATTTTTTGAATAGTTGTCTTCCTTTTTATTATTTTTAATTTCTTATGGTATAAAAAGTAGCTCTAATTAAAATTGATTATATTCCAAAAAATAATCCTGATTTCACCTTAAGATTGAATCAAATTAGATTTAATCAATCATTTAAGTTCTTTACTTAGCAACTAGTTTATTTTATACTTTATTCGCATACTTTTTCTATTCCATTTAAAAATCAACGATGGGAATTGCATTCTAATTACATTACAATTTAGAAGGTGTTTTCTCCGAGTGTATTTGGCTGTTACTGCAGGTTGCACGTGTACTTAACTTGCGACTTATGCTTTTATACAGATACAACTTTGGATATTTATTATTTGATTCTCACATATTTTGTCTAATAAGTAACTAAAGCTTTTATGTTGATTATTTTGTAAGTCTCGTTGTAAACATTGTAAGGGAGTCAAAAGGACGCTGTCCTGACTGTATCTACTTACATGCACTCTTATCGTTGCATGCACACAGTCTGTGTCTGTGTGGTTGTGTGTCTGTGTGTGTCTATGAGTGTGTTTGTGTTTGTGTTAGTGTGTGTGCTTAGTTGTGTGGCTTATCAAAAGCGTCGCTATGTCTGCACATAAACTTGCTGCTATCTGTGTTTTGTGTCTGGCGCATAGACTGGAATTTAATTAACTTAAATAGACTGCGCGAAAATAGGCGTGGGGTAAAAGGCGGTTACACAAACACAAACACACACACATACACATAAATTTAAGCCACGTATCTTAAAGATACAAATGATTACTACGTAATGGGTTTTTGCAGTTACTTTACACAAATATATCATAAAAGAGTAGCAGAGTTTTTTTTTTGTATTCATGTTTATAGGCAGCTAAAGTAAATGTGACTAGAAATGGCTAGATACAAAAAGATATATATGTATTTTTGATCAGTATACATTTGAATCACATAGCTGTGATAAAACTAAGCTGCTGTGCACCAAAGTTTTTATTTTCAATATTCAAGTCGAATTTCAGCCATTTTACAGCAAGTTCTTAAAAAATTTTTAAATTTTGCTTTGATTTCGGTTCAAGAATTTAATTTAATAAAATGTAGTTCTTACGAAATGTTCATGTATCATGCATACATTCTCTCTTTAGCTCAATTTCACGCTTGGCTAATTAAGAGCCAGAAATATGCCAACTAATTTTTGTCTAGCAAACAAACAAATTGCCCAAAAAGCAAAAGATATTTAATACCAACAAAGCAAAGGCGAACAGAAGATGGCTGCTGAGTTGGAGAGAGGGTGACGGAGGGTAATAAAGCAGCATAAATAATAAGCAACTATTTGCGCTACATTATCCAAGTTTATGTAACAACAAACGCTGGAAGCGAGGCAAGGCCTAAATAGAGGCGGTCAGGGGCGTGGCCACAGTCGAGCAAATAATTTCAACTCAAGTTGATGGCACAAATTTCGCAGCTACCACAGCAAAAATACTTACAATTCTTAAATAAATTTTGTGCGAGAGCAGCTCGACCCACATGTGTGTGTTTGTGCGTGTGTATTTATGTGTGTAGCAAATGGCCTTCATAGCAAGAACAGCCACTACATAGAAACATTCTCGAAATGTTTGGCATAATTTTGCTATAAAATAAATTTTGCAAAATTGTTTTTCCCTAAGCTGGAGGCAGCTTAGTAAAGCGAAGACAGCGCCAGGCAGCAAGCAGCAAGGAGCAAGTAGCCAAAAGCAGCCAAAGGACATCAAATAAAACAAGCAAATCAAAAATTATGACAGCACAGCCTGGAAACAGGCCACCGAAACACACATACAGACAGAGATAGCAATAGACAGAGGGACAGAGGGAGATAGACGGTGCAAGAGAAAAAAAAAAAACAAAGCTGGAACTGCTCACGAGTCAGGCCAAAAGGCAAACGGCAAGCATGTTTGGGCTTGGGGCTTGCGGCATGGGGTGTGGCGCAGGATGGCATGTGGCATGTCCTCGCCAAAGCAGTTAAGTCAATAAATTTGCTGATTTAATGTGCCAAAAGTTTCGATTGTTGTTGTACTGTCTCCTGGGCAGTACGCACTTCAGAGTTTCTGCTATTGTTATCTGTTGTTGTTGGTGTGGTTGTTGTTGCCTTGGGGCAACACACACAAACACAAATGTTAGATTAACACAATTGGTAAACAATAAAAGCGACAACTTATGGCCAGGTTTATTTGGGTTGTAAGCGTTTTGCCGCAAAATGACTTTTAAGCCAATAATGAAGCAAAAATTGGCTAAAACTGTTATCAATTGCAATAACAAAATATAGTCAACCATTTCTTTACAAGTTTACAAGTCAGAATTTGTATCGATTGTTTTTACGTATATTTTTTTAAAATATTTTAATCAAACAAAAATTTAAAATTGCTAAGCACGTTTTTAATTTAATTAAACATGCACCAAAAATGTCGAACATAGTTCATTAAAACACTTCGCTATGTCAAATACTGCTCAAAATTACTTAACAATATTGAAGCTTTTAATCCACAAAAAGTTTTTAGTGAAAACAAAAATGGCAGACAAAAGGTAAAAATATTATTCATTTTCCTGTCGACTAACTTTTTGCCGGGAATTGAACCAATGTGAAGGCATTAGAACTCCATCAATATTATTTGCACACACAGCAGTACCCATTTCATAAAACAAAACTTTAAACAAAACATTGGGAAAAAGCATTTGTGTGAGCAATAACAAAAGAATAGGCAAATATTTTTGTATTGGCAATTGATTCATGAGCAGAAAACAATTTGTGACTCAAATAGTGCGGAAAATGCTGTAAAAAAGTTTATTTAACAATTGGTGATGTTTTTTTATTCTTTCGTTTGTTCTCGAGCGCCGGATGATTTAATTATGCAGCATTCAGACAATGGACGTTGCACATGTTTTTTACTTTTATTATTATTATTTTTAAATCCTCTAATCTGTTTTTTTTTTTTTTTTGTCCTTAACGAATGTGGACATCTGTCGCTTTTAATATTTATAAACGAACAAAAACATTACGATTTGTGTATGCATTTGCATGAAAAAAGTGCAGACTATAATAAAAAACAAACCTTTGAGTTTATGGGAGCGTAGCTATTCATTATCTATATGAGAGTGTGTGTTGACACGCCTGTTGGCAGTTGGCAGCTGGCCCCGGTTGACATTGAACGAGGACTAGTCCCTTTCCGGGGGGTACTCTTAATTGCAGGGGGCGTCGTTTTGTCAGGCAATTTGATGCATTTGCGTCTGGGCCAGAGGACCAAAGGGAGTGTTTGCCTCAAGACTATGCCTAATTAACACACACAAACACACACATGGGCCACACATACTGACACCAGCGCACCCATAAAAGTGAAAGAGAATTAATTAAATTTGAACAAGAGGCAACAAGAAGCAGGCGAATACCACCACTTCAACCCCCCCATTCTATTAATGTAAGCAATCTTGTACGTGTTTCCATTAGTCTGCAATTCAAGCTTCAATAATGTGAACTCGGATCAGCTACTTGGATGAGCTACTCCTTTTTCTCTTTGGGCAACAAATACAATTTTCAAGTTGAATGCAATTTTAATTAATAGCAAATCAAACAAACTTCAAGCAAATGCTCTAAATAAACTTTGTGCCAGGCGCAGGGGCAAAGTTTTGTTTGGCTACAAAAAGCATAAGCTCGGAGAGCTCACACAAAGGCCTCTGGCTCAAGTGTTTGTATCTATAAGATACAAAGATACATAGCTAGACACACACACTATGCAAACCCAAGATGCTTATGCGTGTGCACCTTTATGATTTCATTTACAAATGAATATGTCTACCTATCCAACTAACAAAGTATACACACACACACACAGACGCATCGGATTTGAGAACGTGTCTGTGTGTGTGTGAGTGTTTGTATTCAATCATAATAACAGCAAATGTGCTACAGCAAACATATCTTTGGCCAAATTGAATGAGCTTTTAAGTGTATTGGGATTGCGACTTAAGACTTGATACGTAAGATGTTCTATGGACCAAAAGGTGTACCTAAAGCTATATCAATTACGAAATTAATTCAATTGCATCAAGCTGAAAGCAAACTGTTTTATTCACTACATTAAATGTTTGTTTTACACGACTTGATCTCAAATATGTTTCAAAGATACTGAACTGAAATAGATTTTCAAAATACGTTTTGCTATGCAATTTTATTAATTTGCTATTGTAGTTCACATCAACTTGATACTTGGGCAATATGCCTAGCTTATTACTGATGTCTTCAAAGCACTCTTATATTGATATTCTAGTTTGTAAAGAACCATCTAAATATATTTCGCTGCTCCTCAAGCATTATTCTTTTCACAACAGGGGAGCTGAAATCTTTTATGCCTTCATCTAGAATGATATGCTGTTTTCTTTATTTATTTTTCATTTATTTTGTGATTCATGGACAAACAAGACAAACACTCGAACAACGATACCTTAGTTCTACTTTGCGACACGTTGGTTTGTTTCAAGTGTCCACAATAGCAACAGCGACGAGGACAGCAGCAATAATGGCAACTGCGTCTCACAGCTATCCTTCAGTGCCCTGGCGATGCAATCAATTATTAACCGCAGGACGCATGTCATGTGCAATGCATGCCTCAACTTCATCAGGTTCGGTTGCCACCCTGGTTTCAGGTCAGGTGTTTAGCCGGCGGTCACTTTATGAACGCAATCAGGCGAGCTTTTGTTCAGACCCCCTGCCCCTCCCCGCCCTGCTCAATATCTACACACACACAGTTGGGGTATCGAGTACTGTTTGCCATTGTTCGCCGCATTGTTGTTGCTGCCATTTTACGCAGCATTTGATTTGTGTGTAATTAAATTTGTGTACCTGCTGATCTAATAATAAATTTAAATTGCCAGCTTTTTGTAACTGGTTTTTAGGTAAACAAAAATGTTTGTTTTGTTTATTTTATTTGCGAAAAAGTGTATTTAGTGTATGGAGTAACTAATAATGTAATTGCATGGCGCATGTTTGCCTGCAAATCATAATAAGTTTTTAGTTTATTTGTCTGTTGATATTAAATCACCAACAACAGTAATATTTTTGATTAAGTCTCTGTTTCTAAAACAATTGCCAAGTAATTGCATGATTGCATTGTGCTAAAAATCTGTGACAAATATAATTAGTGCCTGTCTTAGCATATTTACCCCTGCAAGAGAGCTAAACCACCTTGTTTGTGTTTTCAATACCCCCAAAACAAACCCAACAAAAATCGAACAATCCACAAAAAACAAAAACAAAATACACAACAACAACAACAACAACAAAAACACACGACCACAATGCACAGGCAATGCACTCATCGCACTCCTGCAGCGAGGAGGATGAAGTGATGGCAGTTTTGGAGTCTCTGCAACCGGATGCTGCAACCACAACTAATGATGAAACCGAAGATACCGATGACGTTTATGATGATGAAGCTGCCGAGGCTGAGGATATGTTTGATGCTGACGTGCCTTTGATGTCGCCCACAGGCAGCCACAACAGCAGCAACAATAGCAATACCAATATTAACAACAACAGTGCCAATCGTAATGCAATAACAACAACAGCAACGGCAACAATAGCAGCAATTGCAACAACAGCAACAACAGTCGCATCCATTTCCGCTTTGGCCAATATTAATCTAGATAATTGCAATGCGAATGTCTACTGTGGTCAGCAGTGTGCCAACGACACCAATTCACAGCAACAGGAGCAGCAGCAGCAGCAGCAGCAGCAACAACAGCAAGCATTGCCAATCACCACAGCCAACCAAACGTTAAATTGTCCCACATTGAATGCAAATAGCAATAGCAGTAGCAATACCAACTCCAATACGAATGTGAATGAAAACCACCCAACATCCCCCACAACCATCCAACAGCAAATACATCAACAGCAAACCACAGCAGCTGCAACGCATTCACAACGTACCAATTCCAATACGCACTCGAATTTGCAACAAAATCAAAACATTTCCTCCAGCTTAGAGATAATCCTATCGCCAATTATACAAAGTAGTCGCCGGTAAGTTTCATTTCTTAGTTTTTCTTAATTTTTGTTAACCTTTTTCCTTCTTTTTGTTTTCCTTGACTTGTGCTGCAAGCTTTTCTTGCCAGCTTCGTCGTCTGTTTAAATGTATACTTTTCTATTTATTTTGTTTAATTATGTGTGTAGCTAACAAGCAGATTCTTGAATATACTTTTGCTAATTTCTAGTCTTAAGTAGGTGCGCCCCTTTTTGAACCTATCCAACCGCATGCAACCACAGCAACCACAGCAGAAACTGCTGCAATGTTGGGGTCAACTCAAGCTCTGCGAATGTGTATTGCATTGAGAACCCCAATGTTTTAATGCCAACAAGCCATCAACCCTTTCAATAAACCAAACAACATATTTAATAAGCTTAGTGCAAGTTTTAAAACGTTAAGTTTAAATTGAGTGCTCCAAGAAAAGTTGACAAGTTTTGTAGATGTTGTCAGAATTGTTTTTGTTGCGTTAAATGTTTAAATGCAGCAACGTTGCCACTCTATATTTGAACACTTAAACATTTGAACATTTTGTTGACACCAAACTGAGAAACGAAAAAGTTTATATTTTGACAGGAGCAGGAGAAAACGAATCATAAACAGATAAAACTCAGTTTTATTTTGAACAAAAACAACGCGAAAATGAAACGAAAAAGTTGCTCTTCCAGTGAAAGCATTTCTCTACATATTTGTATTCTTCATGTCGAGCATTTCTCTATGTATTTATATTCTTTTAAGTGAGCGTTTCAGTTCCTTTCATTTATTTTAATTGAAAATCACTTGCACTCATCGGAAACGGCAGCTGAAAATTTCTTAATCAAATTGCTCGACAAGCGGCATAGGCGGACAGAAAGATACTTTGCCTTTAAGAGGCAGCCCCTAACAGAAGCTAACCAAATAAAACAGAATAAAAACATTATAAATTATGTATTAATGTGCCTGTTAGGCCAATGCGTGCGGCTCAAGGCACAGTGGGGCAGAGAGTGGGTGTGTGAGGGTGGTGGGTGTGTCAGCAGGAGCAGCTCCCTTGGCGGCGGCTTACGCTTTGGCCTTTAGCTTCGCAGTGGGAAGCTTCTTATGGCCGGGCCAAAGCCAGAGCACTTTGCCAGCTGCCAATTTTCAATTGCCTGCAAGGATACGGGAGAAACAATGTGAAGCGACAATAACAAGAACAGCGACGACAATGATGATGGGGAAATTGAGGAAAATGGAAAAGACGCTTTCGCGTTACATTCGTTTTCATTTCAATTTCACTTGGTGCTTGCTTTTATTTTGGATTTACATTTGATTTGACTGTCTCTCTACGATTGCTGATACCCTTGCGTTGAGGTTGTCATTGAATTGTCGTGAAGTGTGCCGCGCATTGATTACTGACTCCACTAACTAAGTTTAAATAGTTGGTTAGAAGCGACTTTATGGAATTGGAGATGATTACAGAAATGTGCATCCACAATACAAATTATCTTAACTCGTTTTGTAAAAACATGCAACACCTTTTCACGTCAGTCGTTTAGTAAATTATTAATATGATTTGGATATGAGTAAGTATGAGCAAGGACCCTGTTACTGTTAGGGTATTTGCCTTGTTTGTTACTGCTGCTGGTGCTGGGGCTGTGTTTCTGTTTGTTTATTTTTGTTCCATCTACGTTTTTACGCCCGACAGGGCAAAAGGCACACAAATATTTATGCGAGTCGAAGACAATGCCGAATGCCGAACGACGAAATTCGACAGCCCATTTACAAATGAATAGGTTAATGTCTGTGGCAGTTGGGGGATAGCACGGATCGTGGGCGTGGCTGTTGCCTTGTTTATGAGCCAAAAGTTCAGGCAGCGCACAAATTGACTTTAAACATGTCAATTTAAATTTGTTTCTACGGAAGTGGGCAGAAGAGAAAAAAAAAAATAAGCAAAATAGCATGGCCCATTCAATTTTGGGGCCCCTCTCTATTTGCGCCTCATTAGCGCGTTGGCAGAAAGGTCGCTTTCATCCATTTACATTTTGTTTTTCGAGTTCCGTCACAAATATTACTCATACGCCGCATTGCACGCAGCCATTGAAGCAACAAAATGACAATTTCACAACAAATTAACTGCGCAGCCAGGCAGGCAAACATTTCATTTTCAGACATACTACATATATGAAGATATGATATCACACACAAGAGATTACACACACACACACACGCACGCACACACTCACACACCAACACAAAGAGGAGAACAAAAATTGCACCGAAAGCTGAGCAAAATGACCTTCAAACTCGATAAGCGAAAACAAAACAAGCGAAAGTGCTAAAAATATCCATAATTTTCACCAAACACACACACACACACACATACAGAAGCAAATAAAAAACCCTACACACACACACACACACACAAACGATGGGAGAGACAACGGGGGTGGGGAGTTGCTGAAAATATGATGGCCCTGGCAAAGGCACAAAAGCAAAAACATTAAAATTTACGAGGCTAGGCGATACTTGCCGGGTCCTGGTCCTATGTCCTTGTCTAAGTATATATGTATGTGCCCAAACATAAATACAAATTTCAACACAACAACACAGAAAATAAGCGATGAAAGCAAAAAGGCTCTAACCAAGTACAACAATTTCATATCGCAGCCAAATAAACAAAATACAAAAAAAAAATAAAATAAAAAAATAACAAACGAAAATATTAAACAGAAAAATAGCTAAAAATGTTTCCCTGGAACAAGTGGAAGTCCAAATGCTCTACAATATGACTAACACAAAATGAATCATTTTTTTTTTTTTTTTTTGCTTGAATAATTATTTTCCAAATTCATTGTTTGATTATAATATTCATTCAAAGCGAAATTTCGAGTTTTGTTTATTTGTTTTATTAAGAAATGCTTCTGGAACTGTATTCAGTATCGTATTTTGGAAAATAAGAGAAATATTTATTAGTTTCATAAAAACTGTTGGAGCATATTTAATGAAATTTTTTTTGGATTGAAATTTTGCAACTAGAATGAAATGTATACGCCTCTTTGCCGCAAATAGTACGCTAGTGATTCAGATTGTTTTTTACAGTGTACAAAAAAGTACAACTGTCCCTTGTCTACGCCAGCAGTTCTCATTTCGTTGCCTTTTGTTTCGGTACGTTGCCACCCACCGATTCGCGTCTGGCGAAAAGGGGCAAGAAAAAGTGACGCCAAGGAAAAACATAGGAAAACTTTACGCAGTTTTCGCTCGACAACAACAAGAACACACAAGGGGACAAAAAGTGCTGAAAATGTTGAAAGTGCCACAGTGGCGGCATCCGTAAATTTTGACGCACGCATTTCGCCAGATAAGCTTATGAATGTCTCTGCGGAAGGAGTAGACAAAGTTCCCTTTGGAATTATGTGTTGGCCATTTTTTTCTTCTTTTTTTGTTGTTTCTGTTCATGTTTCTGTTTCTGTTTCTTTTTTTAGGTCTATGATTAAATTAAGTAATTATTTTGTGTGTTGTTGTGGCGCCCAAAAATCAACAACTAAGCCATAAAACCAGCAACTGGAGTACAACGCAAAATATTTTATGTAAACTACTAATATGCTTATATAATTTAATGGCCTTTAAGTTTGCAAACCGAGTTTTTTATGTTCGCTTAATGTACTCACTCAAAACGCACAGTAGCTTTGCAAAAAAATAAAAACAAAAGCAATAAACAAAAAACAAAACAACTAACTAACTAGCCCATAAACATTTACACACATACACATTCACTTGCACATTGTACGCACTTTGTAAATAAGATTGCTTTGCAAGAAAAGGGTAAACTTTTTTCTGATATGCAAAAATGCTTGCAACCATTTCTCTCTTCCTCTTTTTTTCTTCCTTTTTTTTCATGCCAACAACAATTTGCATCCTCAACAATAACAACTACAACAACAATAACAAATGCAGAGCGCAATTGTAAGCGAAATGAGCACAGAATTGTGAGAATTAGCTAAATTTAATTTGCAATAGCCAACAATCCAGGTCCAGGCACAGCAACAGCAACAGCAGCAACAACAATTCGTTGCACTAGCAGCTGCCACAGTTTGCGCCTCAGCGCCGCCACCAACTGCATTCTGCAAACTTTGGCTGCAACAGCAACAAAAGCAGCAGGAGCAACAACAGCAGCAACAGCAGCAGCAACAACAACAGCAGCAACAGCAGCAGCAACAACAGCAGCAACATCAGCAGCAACAACAGCAGCAACTATTTGAGCAACAGCAAGCCTGGCTATGAGCAACAACAACAGCAACAACAGCAACAACAACGACAACGACAACAACACGTGTAAGTGCAAAAGTAAATGTAAACTACATCCGTACGAATGCACAAAAGTATGCTATTAAAAGTAAGCACAGAACAATGCAAGAGCTGCAAAAGCACTCAGAAAAAAAAGAAGAGAATTTATGTACTCAAATTAAGTACGAAATTGGACGACAAAATGAATCTTTCATTTCATTTCCATTGTAAAATTTAATCGCAATCGTTCTCATTTTGAAAGCAATTGCGTTCCTGAAGCGTGTCCAGATATTTGCTAAGTCACGCATTTGATAACTTTGAGTGAGATATTTCTTAACTTAAGTACTCAGACTGGTCAATCATAAGAATGTCGGTCTAAAATTAAAAGTCCTAATTATGCAATAATTTAAAGCAATGAACATTTTGTAACAATTTCTGTGCTTAATTGGGTCATAACAAAAAAGTTTTTGACGTCAAGCAAATTGTGTATTGGAGAGTAATGTATAATAATTGAACGTGCACTTTGAACAACTTTTTTCTCTGAGTGCAGCAGCAACTAGCAACGGCAGCAATCAACATCAACAACAATAAACAACATTTAAAATCCGTTGGGCCAAAAGTTGTACAAAACTTTCAACGTTGCTTGGGCTATTGTCGCTTGCAAATTAAATGTACATTCTGCCAACATGTAAATAGATAATGTCTGTAACGAGTCTTAGTATGTATGTATGTATGTATATATAGTGTATGTATGCATTTGAACCAGCATCAAATTGGGCATAAAACTAATTAGCTAAGAAACAAACAAAACACTTTAAAATAAGCAACGAGAAACGAGTAACCGAGAAATAAATATATTTCCACATAGCTTAAGTTGCGCAGCAAATAATCAAAAAGCCAAAAAAGCAAATGTAACTCACAAGATGATAAGAAGGAGCACAGCAACAGCAACAACAATAACAATAGCTAACAGCAGCATAAAAGCAAAAATAAATTGTGCGTTAATGATAAGCGGCGCGCATTTCGGTGGCATAAAATTTATTAAAATATGCGTGTGGCCCAAAACCAGGAGCGGAGCAGAAGAAGCATCAAAGGAAGAAAAAGGGCAGGCAGCACAAAAATATTTATGCTTACGAGTATGCTATACATATATGTCTATATGTATGTTTGAGGCTAAGCTGCACACACACACACATGCACACACACGCACACGCACAACAAAAAGACTCGCGCTTCCTGGCCAAGGAAATCGTTAGCGATAAATATAAAATTTTATTGTTATGCGTGTGTTGCTTTCACATATGTATCTGTATGTATATCATGTATGTGTGTGTGTCTGTCTGTGTGGCCTGCAAGTAAATTAAATATGCTTTTTTATTAACTACTAAGAACCAATTTGATACGCATACAAATAATGCCGCACCAAGTAGCATGAAAAATTATGTAAAATTTAATTTTACTTCATATGGTAAACTGAGAAGAGAAACAAAAAAGGAAAGCAAAGCCAAATAAAATTTATTTAGTAGCACATAAATGTAATTTTCATAAAATTATATTATATATATGTATGCATATGTGTATGTGTATACATACATGTGTCGGTATGTGTGTGTTATGAAACAAGAAACTAGCCATGTAATAAAAATAAACTACTCACTTACTTATGCCAACAACGTCCAGCAATTTCAATAATATTTATGTAAGCGCAAACCGAAAAGAACAAACACACAACACACCCAAACATACACACACGCACACACAATACACACACACACACACACATACACACACATACTTACACATTTTGACCATATTTTAAGCCCAACTTAGTTTAATCATTTGCAACTAATTTAAGCGAAAATATTTGTATATCTATTGCTATACATACACAGATATATGTGCGTGTGTGTGTATGTGTGTGTGTGTATGCTGTGTGTGTGTTTATCATGTAAATATAAATATTAATCTGTTTTCAGCTATTTTCTTTATGCTCTCTTTAGTAGAATATATAAAATAAAAAACAAAATACAATTAATTGAAAATTCACTGCCACTATGCAAAATATTTATAATTATGATTATAATAAATAGAGTTTTGTGTGGTCAAATTAAAATCACGTATATTACATAAATACCATAAATCTAATAAAAATATTAGACCCTTTGTGGGTTGAACGATTTTTTAGTACTAAAAAAAAAACCAATAACATTTAAGTATCAACATTAATTAAAACGAAACAATATATATGTATATGTATCTGTGTCTAACAAGATTTTACAATGAGTGTGTCACTTTTATATATCTAATATATATACGATATACAATAAACAAAATAACTGCAAATAAAAGCATTTTATACAACAACAAAAACCGCATTTGATCCTGTTTAAAATTACCGCTGTGGGGAAATACTGACCCAAGGGCAACTTCAACTGTGGAAAAACACTAAAAACTGAAAAGCATAACAAAACCAGAGCCTGATAAGCAGACAAGTGGACAATACAAAGGGCACGATAAGCATGAATTGAGTAGACAAAAGAGGCAGGCGACAAGCAAAAGTTTTCATCCCAAAACGTGGACAAGAAGCAACCAAAAGGACAAGGTTCAAAATTAGCTAACTGACACACCAAGAAAAGAAATCATCCCCTGAGTTATAAGTAAAAGACAAGTGCCAAGTCGATAACAATGCGCATAACTGCCAAGATAAGCCCAACAAAGGAAATCTGCAACACAGTTGAAGTTGCAAGAGCTCTCAGAATGAATGCTCTAAAGGTAGCAAAGAAATAAGAAGAAGTTCTTCAAGAGCCATTGATAATTGTATTGTACGTGGAAAGCAGTGTTTGCTTTCTATAAAATATTTGAAAAATTACATTTCCAAAGCTGTCAAGAGTAGAAGTATCAATTAAACATATTTATGATCAAAGCATTATTGCACTAGGCCAAGAACCGTGGTAGTCGCAGGCAATGTTTGCAACAAAGATTATAAGCCCATAAGAGCTCAATCTGAAGGCAAAATAAGAAACCTACTATCGTCAAACATGCCACACGACAGCCTTGGAACGTCAGCAGACGAGAGCGTTAAGTCTCTCGTCGCCGAATGCGAGCAGCAAAAAATTGGACAAGTTATGGGCTATGATGCCAACGCTCACCACTCGCAGAGGGGCAGGGCTTAGGGCTGGCACTGGACATATGCTCGGAGCAAAATCAGTTCAGGTAATTATCTGTCCGAATAAAAAAAAACAAAATTTATTGTAATTGAAAGTAAAGTAATCACAACATACAAAAAAAAGTTATCAAACAAATTCAACTGCAGCAGTAGAATTACTCCCCCGATGGAAGTTTACAATTTTCGCATTACGTTTTCCAAACAGATATAAAAGCATTTTGGTAATTTATTGTTTAAGCCACCCGACGCGTATTCAACTTGCCAGGGTCACAGAGTTGCCAGGCTATCGTGAGGGGAGTGTTGGTAAATTATCATCCATAAAGCATTAATAAGTGTGGTCAAAATTCATTAAACAAACAAAGCCAATTGATTCGTAGAAAAGTAGATTGTTAATAATTAGTTTGAAAGATTATTTATAAAAATAAGACGAAATTGTAAATGATGGTTTATTTAAACCGATGAAGATGAGGATGATGACGACGAATGTGTAGATGGCTTAGATGTTCCCCAAGTATCATTATTGTTTGCTTTTACATTCCAAGAAAACAGTCACCAACAGAAGCAATATAAATTTAATTGATGCATGTCGACATAAGCCACTGTCACATCAAATAACATTTGTGGGAGATAAACAAAAAAAAGTTTGGAAACATTTATTTCATTTTTTATAATTATTGTATCATTTGTGAAATTTCTTTTGCTTTATAAGAGGCACTTTTCCAATCTTCTCTTCACATAGTCAATTGATTGAGCTTCGGCATCATTTATATTTATAAGCTACTATATAAAAAGGCCCAATTATAAAGTATTTTACAAATTGGATGGAAAAAACTAAATTATAAAATAGAAACATAATTTTCGATAATTTGTTAAATTTGCTGACTAAGCAAAAATTTGCTGAGCAGTTTGACGACTTTCTTTTGTGATTATTGTGGGATACATTAAAAGTTGATAGCAGCTAACTTAGAGCACTATGAAGCAAAACGTTAAATGAAAATAGTTTTAATTTCAATATTCAAAACTTTGGTGAAAACCAAATGCGTCAATCGATTTATATTCAAAGCTTAATTCCCAATATGCCTCTCCTTCTATTTGTCACTCGACGTTTTTTCATTGCCAGACAATGTCAACTTGGAGTATTGAATATTTGTTTCAAATTATCGAATATATTTTGGAAATCTTTGTTTAATTAGCAGGCGGTGCCTACTTGGACGGCAAAACATTCAAGATTGATTAGTAAGGCTTAAAGCAAAAATCAAGTTAACACACTGTATTATTTGAAAGAAAAAAAAAATGGAGAATTAAAAAACCAATGCTGGCAAACGAAATCTTTATAATGAACAACAACGCAAACAATAAGCTGGTAACTGTGGTCGCCACTGCTGGCTATGGCCCAGATACGTTGACCGAGATCAGCTATTTGGATAGCAAAGTTATTGGCAATGGCAGCTTTGGCGTTGTCTTTTATGCTAAACTGATGCCCAGCAACGAGCCGATAGCGATCAAGAAGGTCCTACAGGATCGTCGTTTCAAGAACCGTGAACTGCAGATAATGCGCAAATTGAAGCATCCGAATATTGTCGGACTAAGGTATTTCTTCTATTCAAGTGGGGAAAAGCGGGAGGATGTCTATCTGAATCTCGTCATGGACTATATGCCGGATACGCTGCACAAAGTGGAGCGACAATATGCGCGGGCCAAGCAAACACTGCCCGTCAACTATATACGTCTCTATATGTATCAGTTGTTTCGGAGTCTGGCCTTTATGCATAGCTTTAGTTATTGTCATCGGGACATTAAGCCACAGAATATGCTCCTCAATGCGGAGACGGGTGTTTTCAAGCTTTGTGATTTTGGCAGCGCCAAACAGTTGGTTGCTGGCGAGCCAAATGTCTCCTATATCTGCTCCAGATATTATAGATCGCCTGAGCTGATATTTGGCGCTACTCAGTATAATACCAAAATTGATATGTGGAGTGCTGGCTGCGTTGTGGCTGAACTCCTGCTTGGTCAGCTCATCTTTCCTGGCGATTCAGGCGTCGATCAAATCATTGAGATTGTGAAGGTAATTGGAACTCCAACAGCACAGCAACTGAACGACATGAATCCCAACTACAAGCAGTTGAAGTTGCCACAACTCAAACCTCATCCCTGGCCGAAGGTCTTTCGCATACGTACACCAACGGAGGCAATAGATCTGGTGTCCAAGTTGCTCATCTACTCGCCCAATGAACGTATTTCACCACTGATGGCCTGCGCCCATCCATTCTTCGATGATCTGCGCAACGAACCCAACCAGCAGCTGCCCAATGGACGTCCCCTCCCTCCACTCTTTGAATTTTCGGAGTATGAGAGGAAAATTGACCCGAAACTGATGCCAGTTCTGCTGCCAATGGAGAGTTTTGAAAAGGCAGATACATCCAAAAACTCAGAGACCCGACACACCGCTGGCGAGGATTGTTCACCTCAAGTGGATTGCAATCAGACGACGTTACGGAAGTCCCCGACGGGATCTCAACTCAGGTCGCGCTTAACCACGCCGATATCAAGAACAGCTCCGACCCTCCAGAGACTCGAACTGGGCAATGGTGATCATGTGGAACCCATGGTTTGTTTCCCGATGATGGACACTGAAGAGTCGGCCACCGAGCTGGCAGTTGATGATGAGCAAGCCGATAGCTTTGAGGGTTCCACTTCCAGTGATGAGCAGCAAACCGATGAAGATGAGGATGATGACGACGAAGGTTATGATAATGACGCTGGCCTTGTTAATGATGGTGACGATGATGTAGATGGTTTGGATGTTCCCCAAGTGTGATTATTATTTGCTTTTACATTCCAAGAACACAGCCACCAACCGAAGCAATAAAAATTGAACGTATAATTAAATATTGGCTGGAAATCTAATACCCATTTTACGCTGAGCTTACCTTGGCGAATCGCACGATATTTGTGTGAAGATGTCAAAATAATGCTTCCAATGACAAAGTATAACGTACATTTTCGTGACTGTCAACCATAAAAAATAAACAAAGCAAACAAAAATTTAATTTATTTTAATAAGAAATTGGCCACTGTTGCATCTATTTTAAGGTTTCGAGCGAACTGCACTTATCAGAAATGATCTAAAACATACTAATTTGCGATGAATTACTTGCGATAGGTAGAAGTTTGATTGATGCGAACAAATGCCAACCAGGTGTTGCAGAAACACGGAAAAAATAAATCTTAATTCTCGACAAATGCAATCAAATATTTGGTTTCTGGAATGAAACCCTTGGGTTTCTTTTCATTTGATTTCTTTAATCAGTTAATTTGATTTTAAGCAAATTGTATATTGAGAATAAATACAAATGTGCTTATAATTAATCTAGATTTCGTTTCCAGCAACAATTGATGCAGGCAATAAAAATTTAATGTCTATTGAAATCTGGGCTCGTAAATCTCAGGCCCCCAAAGGCAGCGTCAAAATAAATGAGCGGAGCGCTCATTTTGGTCACATCATTTATAAGGTCGCAGAAATGTCGCCACATTCAACGAGAAACAGACGCCAGAGAAACACACACACACACACACACACATACACACATTCGAACGCAAACCAAATGGATATGAAAACGCCTAGAAGTATGCTTAATTATTGAAATGCCAGGGCGGTCAGAACGATGATGTCCTTACTGCCCTCTAAATACTATACATTTTCGCGTTTTATAGCGTCAGCATTACGAACAGGACTACAAAACAGCACGCACACATGTCCTGTTCCTGCTGCTGGCGACGGCTCACATTTCCTGCCACATCCATCGTCCTGTAACCCTCGATGTGTGTGAGTGTGTGTGTGTGTGTGTGTGTGTTAATGTGGTAAAATGAATTTTCAGTTTCATTAGTTAAATTGAATAATGGAAAACTTTGCTCGCCACATTTGCCATACGTCTTGTTGTTGCTGCGGCTGTTGTTGCTGCTGGCCTTGTTCTGGTCTGCCAACGAAAGTTACACTTCCTGTACACACACACACACAAGCAAACACACACACACACACACACAAACGTTAAAACAACAACTATAGGTTCACAGGCAGCAGGGCAATAAAGCAAATTTATGCAAACGATAAATTTTGTGAGAGAGAATGTTTGTTTTGTTTTTGCCAGCTCAACTTGACTGGGCCTTTATAGTTCTTCGTGTTGTTGTTGTTGTTCTTGTTGAAGCCATTATTGCCTGTTGTAAGTGGCAGTGTTGCAAAAGGCGCTAAGTAACAGTAGCACATTAATTCGAAAGTTGTTGAAAAGTGACTGTCCGCATTAAATAAAACGTCGAATACTTAATATTTAGTCATGCACTTATTACTGCACTTGCAAGTGAATATAATTGTATCCAGCTAAATTTTATGAAATGATCAGCAATCAATAGGCTTCTTGAAAAACAGGCTTAAGTAGTTGATATGTATATATATATGAAATATGTATTTTTCTATTCAGTTGAACTCCAAATCAGAAAACCATCGCATGCAGGTTTCTGGGCTTTTTCAAACATTAAGTTACAATTCAACTACAAGCTTCTATGGTTATCGATGTTCCTCTAAAGTAGATCATTGTTATTTATTAACTTCTATTTTAAATTTGAAGAATTCTTAATGGACTCGGCTTTTGATGTTGATCAAGAACATATACATATTTTATGTTACCAGAGATGTTTCTTTTGCATGGTAAATCCATTTGCACAACTTCAACAACTCCAATAATTGTCCTTGAAATAATGATTCTAGCATTATGATAAACATCAACTGTGCTGCTCAACTCTCATCCATCTTTTTTAACTTGGTAACTCAAAGCGAATCCGACATTTATCTGAAATGGTAATGTGTTTAATCAAGCAATATCTGATTTGACGAGTTCATCTACTGCAAAAGTTAGCAAACACATGTATTTACTTACAAGTGCGAGTATCTTTTGCAACAGCAATACCAACAACAAAAACAACAACAATAAGAGCAGCAGTACCGTAATAAACACGACAAAGTGTTTGCGTGTTTCTCTCTGTGTGTGTGTGTGTATCTTTTTAGCAGAGAGTGTTTCGGTTGGCCGTGCAAAACCTTTGACTGAAGTGAGATTACGGTATGCTACACACTATATAATGGCAAATCATGGAGCCATGAACACGCAGGAGAGACGAGACGTCTGACTTTTGGCGAGGTGTGGCGCACCACCAGTCGACTGCAGAAACCAGGCAACCCACTCCAATGGGCAGGGCGGGACCAGAAGCGGCCACAGCACCCAAGGCAATGAAACATTTTTCGGTAGCAAACGCCCATTGGGGAGAGTGGTTGGGGACCAGGCACTAACTTGCAGGCATTTTACGGCCTTTTGGGCAACGGGAATGGTCTTTGAAAGGGAAATACACTTAGAAAAAATTTAGCGTTGCTTGTAACCAATATAAAAGGTTAAACCACAAAAGGAAATTATTGGCAAAATATCGTTCTTTGTAATTCCAAATACTTTCATTAAATCAGTAAATTAATTAATTATTAAAATGAAATATTTAGTTCGTATTTCAGGTACTTTGGTTCTAAAAATCAATTGATTATCTCTTTGGTGTATACAGAAAATAAAGCATTTAGAATAGAACCGGAAAGATGAAGAGAAAAAAAGAAAGAAGATATAAGAAAATATCCGAATCTGTGGAATGGAAACACTCGAAATAGTATGAGTAATGTGCTTGAAACTAGTACCAATTTATTTTCTGAGTGTGGAGCTGTAGCTGTAGAGTGAAGGCAGTGGGTCATGGTGCTTGTGTTGTTGTTGTGGATATCTCTTATATATTTTTCTGTTGTTGTTGTTGTTGTTGGTATCTCTGGCTGCTTTCAATAGCTACTAACAGGCAGCCGTCCGCCCAAGGTGAATGCGGTTAAAGTGTTTTTAGTTAAAGCACTCGGCTACAAACATTTGCATAAACGCCTGGCAAACAGGCAAACAGGCAAACAAACAAATAGACTACCAGCTATGGAAACAGACCGAATGTGTGGGTGAGTGTGTGTAGCGGCAGAGAAATAAGCTACGTTGCTATTGCAACGGGCTGAATTTCGAGTGAGACCAGAATTATTTTATTTCCGTTTCCGGGCACGCACACTTGTAGCTCTGCAGATGTATCTGTAACTGTAGTCAAGTGCAATGTACGCCTGCGGTTGCTACCTCTCTGCACACTGATAAATTTTCACTAAATGCAATTTTAATGGGCTTTGTACAACTGCCGAAATATGTAAGTGAAGCGACCCAAACAACTGACCCAACTATGCATCCACTCATTCATTCGCTCGTTGTAAGCGTCAGAGATGAACAGCACTTAAACTTGTCGCAAAAATTGTAAACACTAAACTGGAGTGTTATCAAAGGTAATTTACGCTACGTTTACAGGTGATAGATAAGTTGAGAGATAATTTATGAATTGTAAAACAATGAAAGGCATTTTTTTAAATTAAATATTAAGCCTTGAGATATTAAGCCAACCTCAAATATCACCAATAATTTACCCTGTAGTCATCTTCTGTTTTCAATCTCAGTGAAGCTTTTCTTGAACGTTCAAAATATTACGAATAGAATTTTGAATGAGGTTAATAGATATTAGATATAAGTAGATGATTTCAGTTTCGTGCCAATTACCACAAAATGTATGCAAATGGAAATATTATGCATTGTATACGGATAAGCAGTAATATGCTAAATACAAATATGCTAATTAGAATAATGTTTTAAAATAATCACTCTCAACCTTATTGCTCATCTCTACAGGTTGTTTTGAAAATGTATTTGTCCATTTTGGGGGAGAAGAGGTAAGAGTTATGGGAAATTGCTGATGGGGAGTCGGACTGCGGTCTACTCAAATAAAGCAGTTCCAGTTAGTTATGCGCAGCTTGCGGTTTTACTTTGACTATTTTTGCGTGCACAAATTTCAAATGCAGTTCAACGTGCCGGGGAATGGGGAAGAATGTGGCATCAGTCAGGCAGGGGAGGAAGAGAAGGGCCACAGTATAAATGCCAGACATACTAATTAGGAAATTCTTCGCTTTAATGCAGTAAACGGATTCCACATAAATTCAATATTGAATTTGCACGCCCCAAAATAGAATGAGGAAAATATTACTAGTTTTTGGCATAGTGAAAAAAAGACATCGAAAAGAAAAGATAAAAGTTGATCACGTTTTTTTTTCAAAGCGTCAAATATGTGAGATTGAATTGAAGCACCGCATGTTGGTCATTTGTGCACTTGGACTTTATGAAAAGCGCCAAAGTTTCCGCAAAATTGAAGTTTTAATTGGATTCTCGATTCAATTAACAGATTTGTCAGCATGTAACAGTTTTATGATGCTTACAGCAGCAACAGTACACTCAGAAAAAAATGGGAGTCACATTAATATCGCTCTAAAGATCAGAAATAAATGTAAAATTGTATAAATAGTTCTTAAAGGTAAATCGCCAGAACTCAAATAGAAAACCTGTTAGAAATGGGCTCAGATTGTCCCAGCATATTTGTCAATGATGACACTTTAATTAAGTTTGTAGTCTTCTTAACTCTCTTTTTTTCTTTCTAAGAAACTCATCCTATTTGAAGCTGAAATGAATAATATACTCCATTTTTGAAAAAGTATTTGTTAAATCAAGTTTTTACATTGTTTCAACACTTCGAAACTTTCTTTCCAAAACGCTGGACACAGTTGATTTTGTTGAGTGTAGCAGCAGATACAGTGGCAGTTGTGGCAACAGCATGTGTCAGGCAACATAGCTTTTGCTTGTAGGCGTGGCCGTTGCTCCCTCAATTGATGCTTTTACTTAGTTACCTTGGTGTGCGCTTTTCAAGCCGCATGCAATTTATTGAAATTGATTTGCCATTTTAATGGAATTACTGTGCCAAGTTCTCTAGCCAGCATTCCCATCTCGACGTTTAATTGAAATCTTTTAATTAGTTTGATTTTCCAATCAAGTGCCACTGAGACACCACAATCCACAATCGCCAGCCCACTCCGGCCCACTTCTGATCAGATTTGTGGTCTTATTCTCACCCATTGTTGAAAGCGTTAAGCGAAACCCAATTAGTTGCAATGCCTTCGTCTATGCCCCAAGCTCGAGGCTTCAACTTCCATTATTTCATGTTGTTGAGCGCACGTCGATTGTCTGTCGATTACAAATACGACAAGGGGAAAGGTTTCGCCCCAAAAGCGTGCTGCGCCAGCCCTGCGCCAGCCCTGCGCCAGCCCTGCGCTAGTATGCAAAAGCGACTCCACTTGGAGAAAACCTCAATTCGATTCTCAAGAACTCTTAAGTCAAGAACTAGAAATTATTTTAATTAACAAATTTTCATGTTGAGTATTACTTTTGTGTTATTGTATTATTTTGTATGTTGTTATTTGGACAACTTTAACGATTGGCTCTTTAACGAATCACGAATTATATTTGAATTTGGAGCAGCACATTTCTTGAAGTGTGCCTCGTCCGACATTTTACTCCCCTGCTTTGCTTTACTGCTGCTCGTTGCGCAACATAATCATTATCCTTGGATTAAGTGGAGTGGTTGCTGGGCGCTGCCAAAGGATTTCGCCTATTGATGCCACCAAAGTGAAAGCCAAATCCACATAATATCAATTTGCTTTCAACGTTCTCGCCGTCGGCCTAAATAAACGAGTCGAGACAGTTGACGCCGCAGCCGATACAACCGACATGAATCTTGCCCCATTGTTGCCCCACTGTTTAACTGTTTCAGCTTAGGGGCTGATAGGAGCTCCTGAAATCTGAGTGATTTACAGGCGAAGCAAGCCCAAAGCCAAAGGCCCCCTTAAAGTATACAGAAAAAGCCGTTGCCTACGCTTGGCTTATAATTAGACAGCTATATGAAGGTAAATCAAATGTATGGTAAAATTATATTATATCTATTATAAATAGATGTCCTGACTAACTAAGTGGTTGTTGACTGGTAAGTCTTTTATGTAGTTAAATATAACTTATAGTAAAGTTTTGTTGCTTCTATTATATAAATAGATGTCCCGACTGAGTGATTGATTGGATATAAAATGAAAAAACAAAAATTGTAGCCAAAAAAAAGCTATAATCAGAAAATAATATAAGAATAAGGAAAGAAAAATAAACAATAATATTTTAAAAATTGTAATAGGCAAAACCCACACTCGAAAGACTTAATAGTTGTTAACTCAGAAACTTTTTCACTTGCTCTCTCAATGTCTCAGCGGCTTATGAATTTAGATGTGTTACTCTTAATTTCATTTGTGAAAGTTTCACTTCGTAAGCATATTCATATATATACATATGCGTTTCTTAACTTACTTGCCAAGAAAGTTGGGCCAATAACTACTTTCTTCAGCGAACTGAAATTTGCCTCGCACTTCTATGCAAACGAAGGCACCACACACATTTAACTTTGCATTCGTTATCCCTCCCTGATGAGGAAGAGCAGAGACTGAGAGTTGTCGCCCAGCCACTTAGAACTAACCATAATTCACATTAGCTCATCAGGCAAGCAGCGAGCAGCGAGCGGGGGGAAAACGCAACAAGCCCGCTGACAAATCCATTATAAGCTTGTAAACTTTTCACACGAATTGCCAGTTTCAGTTTTTCTGCTTTTGCAGGCAGTGCGGTGCAATTATTTTAAATGCGCCGCCAACAAACTAACCAGACTAAAAACTCACAACACCCACAACGTCACACACACACACAGAGCGAAAAAAAAATGAAAACTTTTTGATAGTTTATATCAATATTAATATTAGCAGTGGTTATATGTAGAACAATTCCAGAATTCAAGGTAATTTTGTAATTGAATATTTGCTTGCTGAAGAATTATTTACAGATTGTTTTTGATAGGTTAACATATTCATTAGCTAATTTTAAATAATTTATATCTTTATTTAGTATTATTATTAGAGTCTGTGCACTGCGACCCTTTTAAATGAGTAATTGTTTTAGAACCAGTCCAATCATTTGCAAGAATTCAATTTTTGCACCGGATCGAAGAGTACTCGTTTCACTTAGTTAAGAAAGTCTACTTATGCCGGACAATCTTCCAGAATAAGTGCAGGAATCTGTTAATTATTTAAACAGAGGCAATACGTGCAAAACTGAAAAAAGCGAATATCTGATTCATGATCGTAATTAACTTTTAGCACTGCTTTTTTCACAGTGTACACCCAGACTCCATCATTTCCAGCCAGGACTCGGACTAAGCCGCAGCCGGAACAGGAACTGGAGTTGGAGTTGGAGCCGGAGTCAAAGCCAAAGCCAAAAGGACGAGGCAACAACGTACGACGTACGTGCATAATTAATTCAGTGCATAAATTCAAGACGCCGCCTCGGTTCGAGTCGACTCGGAAAAGCCTTTAGAAGCCAGTGGTGCGAGTAAGTCTACGAAATTATAAACTTTATCTTACACATTTCGCGAGTTGGCTTTTTGATGCCGCTGCTGACACCAGATGACTAACTGCACATGGCTTTAAATAAATTAAGACGCCAACAAATTTACTGCTTGGGACAAAATGCGCATGGGGACCACTCTCTCAGATTGTCGTTGAACAATATCACACTGAAACGTTAGTTGCACTGGAGCAGTGACCCCTGGAGAGTCGCTGCAATCTCTATTCAAACATGCCTAGATGGTATGCCTAACAAACAACAGCCCATTGAAATCTAACAATTTAAAAACTTTCGCAATTTGCCATTTTCAGTGAAAAATGGTCTGTTGTCTTTAAAGATACTCTAGGCATTTGTATTAATTTGTTTTTACTTGTATTCAACCCATTGTGAACAAATTTTGATTTGAATTTACATTTGTACTTAAATTAATTAATAAATACGAATGTACATGTTAAATAAAATAAATAATATTTTCGATTAGAAAGAAAAAAAGAAATACTTTTTTCTGTGTTTATTATTATTTAGAATCTAAGTTGACATAGGAAGTGTCTCTAATAATTATAGATGTTACCATGCAAATAAAGTGCGTTAAGATATGAATATTAAGCGTGGCCAGATAATTATATGAAGACATTTTGAAAGGATGTTTGGTTTGGTAAAATGTCTTGGGTCTTCTGCCTCCTGGAGAGTTAAACATGTATGTACATTTAGTTGCTCAACATACCCTCTTCTAATTCTTCATCTAATTCTACATGGTACACACAAAAAAAAGAATTAAGCGATATGGAAAAAAAGTCTAGCTGCTGTCGCCAATTTGCCAGTTTTGCCCGTTTGGTATTTCATCCAGTGGCCCATTCTCTGGTCTTTGTTTTCTGTTCTCAAGTGCTTTTGCTCTTTGCATTTTGGCATTGTCAGCAGACGGCATCCTTTATATCCTTTGATGCCTGGCAGCTGGCTTAACTCCTAGACTCTCGACGTCCTGGTAATTGAAAACGCAAGTTATTTCGCACTTATTATGAATGAGGGCGTAGGGGCTGCATAGGGATGCAAAGGGCCTTAAGATGGTTTGACAATGGGTTTGCTCTGAGAGTGTCGCACTTACTTATTGTATTAAGCTGATTTTCGGCAAGTTTGTAATTAGTAAAGTTTTGATTGTGCGCACAGAGAGAGAGTACAGTTATCCTTCATATTTTCTCGCATTTCCATTTGCCTCGAAATTGCTGTCTACGTCCGTGCAAATTAACATAAGCCAGATGGGCGCACATTGCATAAATACGAGCATCGAGCATCGAGCATCGGGCATCGAGTATCAAGTATCGAGAATCGAATTTTTCGACTTCATTTTCCAGTTTGCAGCCTGCAGCTGCCGTAATCATGGCCGTAGCTGGTTAGGGGGCTACTTATCATAAATAATTTCAAAACACTGCAATTGAAGAGTCAATTTTAATAAATCCCCTTTAACTGTTTTCAATGGAACCAGGGTGTTAAATAGCAACTCAACTTTTGAAACTCAATTTCTCATTTTTGGGTGAGAATGGATAGATCTGATTTTGTGTTAGATTTTGATTGAACAGTTAACTTAAAGCATACATGCATTTTTTTAGCTGAACGACATTATAATTGGCTAACAGAATTAAGATTTATTCATTACACTTTCTACTAATAACAAATTCTTCTTTTTAAATTGTGTAGATTCGCTGAATTCAAAATCAAAGATTTGGCTCGAGCCAAATAGTTAGCACGACGAAGTACATTCAAGGCAGTATTGAAGGGTATCGAAAGCCGCTTTGCAACTGATTGAAGGAGCCGGCAGAAGGAGCCGGCAGAAGGATGTCGAGTTCGTTTCTCACATTTGGCTCTGGTCAGGAAGTGCATAAATTGTGCAAAATCCCATCTGGACAAGCAGATGCCTTCACCTGCCACCAAACTAAGTAGCTTAGTGCCATGCCCCTCATCCAAATGGGGTGCGGGGCAAAAAGGTAGTAAAAAGTGCGGCACTTCATTGATCGACATGCACACGGGCAAAGTTATTCACAATTTGTTCGGGCGAAAAGACGATAACCATACTCGTAGCCAAGTGTACAGATGCACATGAGCATTTTACTACCTCCTCTGACGTTTACAGTCCATTAAAAAATGCAAATCGCAACGGGTGGCATTAAAGTTTATTGCTAGTTGTAAGCTCTTACAAAAAATAACCAAAAAAAAAATTAAAGAGTACCCTTGCCGAGGTATGATAGTTCTTGATGTTTTGACTGAAGAATGAAATCTACATATTAATTTTATTTCTAAATAATTCCACTTCAATATTAAAATGATAAATGTTGCAGGCTCTTGCAAAAAAAGGAAAAAAATAAAAAGAATCGCTGTGCTGTCGATTTAAAAAGTTCCCTAGCTGAGATGTGATTTCTGGCTAAACAATAAAAGCTTTTCATATTCATTTTATTTTTTAATAATTCCAGTTCAATATTAAAATCGAATAAGTAGGAGTTGAGTAGCATACCATATTGCGACTATATAGCAAGGGAGTTCCATTTCAATTGATGTTCCAAACAAGAATTTCCAATGCAGTTGCTAGCCACACGCCACAGGATCAAAGAGCAGCACAAGGACTAAAAAAGAGAGAAGCATACATCAGCAGCGTGCGACAAGGGACATTGAAAAAAGCGTAGTGAACTGGACAATAGGCTGCCAGCCAGGATGACTGAATGACTCCCTGCCAGGATGCGAGAGTGGTATGCACGTTGATTGGGAATGCGTTCATATCCTGCTGGCGCAGCATCCGGTGGGGGACTCAAAAATTGTGGCACATCAGGTGTTTGTCAGTTTTACAGTTTGGTCGTCCTGCTCTCCGACGTGCCCCCGTCCTGTGCTGCTCCTGTTCGTTTTCGATGATTGATTCTGTGCCCAGTTTGAAAACAAACTAATAAGCTTCGTATAGCTGCAGCGCTTTTATTGTTGTGCAACAGTGCGTAGGTGTTTCTGCAACGGCATTCACACACACATACACATATGCACAGTGGTGTACACGTGGTCGTGTGTGTGTCTTAAGCGCACAACAATGCTCCTTGCCACGCCTGAACTGTTCGAATACAGGATCAAAGTTTACTGCGGCTGTTGCACGCAAACAGTTTGCATATGTTCACACGATATTTTTTTGTTAAGAGCACATATTAAGTGACATAATAGAAGCAAGACATAATCTGGAATCTGACGTCTAAAAAAAACAGAAATATATACAAATTTTAATCCAAAGTTCAATAAAATCAGATAAAAAGTTTAAAAAGAGTTGAATATTATTAAAGAAATTTGAAATGCTGGTACTACAACTGGATATTAGAATGAAATCGGTTGTTTGAATGTAATTTCAATTCGCGAGTAATCCAAACAGTTTCAATTAATGTTGATTTTTTCGATAATAAATTAAATTTGATTTTGTGAAAATGCGTCAATTTCACTTTGTCGCCATCTAGCGTGTGGTAGTCAATACACAACAAAGCACTGCTTCTGCAGATGTTGTGCACTGCTTGCAAGACAGTAGGCAAACGAGTTTCTGTGACTGCTTAGCAGCAAGAGCTGGCTGCTCTGACACTCGATACAATGCTTAAAAATAAAAATAAATGCGTTAATCGAATTCAAGAAAAACAAAATGAACAACAGAAGCTGATGCCAGAAAATGGAAGTTAAAATAATAACCGATATTAGTACACAAACATGTGCTTAGGCCCAAAATCGATATACGCTTTATATCGCATACAGATTTTGGTAGCTAAAGAAAAAAGCTCAATTCAGGACATGCGCAGAAAATCAAGAATGTTGACCTTAGGCACAACAACAATTATAAAGGAACAGCAAAGCTGAGAACAGCAGCAGCCAAAAAGCAATGCAAAGCACATTGTGCCATGTTTGCTGCGCAAACAAAAGGCGCGAATCCAAAACGGACGACTGACAAGAAAAAAAAAGCCGAAAAATAAAAAACCCGAACCGAAAGCCATCGCATAATAATTTAAGACCCTTGATGAATGCCTTTGCGTACGCTAAAGAACAGAAGTGCAAAAGGGAGGAATGCGAACAAATAATTTTTAAGTACTCAAAAGGTTCTTAAGAAGCCCAAGAGTAACTCTGGCCAAAGCACATTTTTCATTTCTTTTCTTTTTATTTTTGGTCTGCAAGCTGCGAAGCTCTGCTTTACTCTTATCAGAGCATTTTATTTCTGCCCCCTGATGCTGTGTAGCTTTCAGTACTCAGTGAACTCTGAACAGGGAAACAGGTCTTGACAAAATATATTTATATATATATATATACATATATATATATGGATATTTAACCAAACGCGCTTTAATTTGTTGACTAAAAGTGTGTGAATAGCAAACCAGAAAATATACACATATTTCACTACAAATTTAAACAAAATAAGTAATCTATTAAAAATATATAGATAAAAGTGCTGCTCGTGTTCGAAATATGCTTCAAAAACCTTGACCTTGAGTCGTGAAAGTGTTTTTCAAGCGAGACTTGTGTTTACATAGATCTGCAATTAATTTCAAACTTTTGTGTAAGTTTTCAATAAATAATACGCACATTTCATTAAAAGAAATCAAGCAAAAAAAAAAAAAAAGAAGCCGACCTTAAAATAGGCATTGAAGATTGGCGAAAAAAAATATGCCCTTCTGCAAGGATTCTTGTTTGGCTGCAAAAAATACGTCAGAGTTATTGTTTGTGTGACGTCACAGCACACACAGCCACACACACATACACACCTACACACATACCCACATACACCTACACTCTCACAGACACACATACACACATATACGCACACCGACCACTAATCGGTTTTATCAACGTCACAGCATTTTCAGACACTTTGGCGCCAGTTTCCATTCCCATTACTAAAGTTTACATTTAAGTTGATTATTTAAAATTGACTTTAAGCTGCAAATCTGATGCAATGCACATAAATAATATGGTCAGCCGCTTAGTTCACAAACCTGACATTTTATTTGTCAAGCATACACATTGAGAAAACGCTCCCAAGAGCTTGGGCGGCTTAGTATAAATCTGCCAATTAGTATATGGATGTTCATGCAATGCCCTGCACCCTGTAAATAGGGTGTGTGTGTTGTCTTTGATCAACTTACGCGTTGCGTATCGAATTTGTACATGCCCAAAGATACAAATATAAACGCATCTTAAGTGTCTAATTTATTGGTATTTGCAAATTGTCTTGCAAAATTTAATTTAATAAAAAAACGATCAAGAAATGCCATTTATCAATTTTGTGCAAAACTAAGTCGAGAATAATCTTATTAAAATAAATTTTAGTATATTGGCTTGCAGAATTATTTAGATGACGGGCAGGTATACTTTCAATTCTACTTAATTCAATTTAACGAACATCCGCAGAATGCGTAGATTCTTCTTACGTATGATATTTTCTCAACTTTAACAACTTTTTGTTTAACTAATTAAGGTAATAATACAACATAATACATTAATTATGCTTAACATATGTTTATGTATTTAATAATATTTATTTTTTTAACACTTTTGCCTATTTTAGAAAACATAAATCGCATTGATAAGATATTTAGTATCACAGACATTTTCTGTAACTATCGATACGGCTTCAAGACACGTAATTGTCACATTACATGAAACCTTAAGCATCTGAGCATATGGAAATATTCTATTTTTACATAGCACAGTTATAAATACAAACAAATCATATTATAAATCACTTAGTAAATGTACAGCTCTGCCAGTGCTAAACATCACGATAACAACAATTTGAATTTGAATTAAACTCAGTGACTTTGCGTACATTAAGCAAGGCACTTATAAAGTTATATATCTATTCTATGAACCTCAACTCAATGCCGCTTTAGCCACCACAACAATTGTCGTTTACTTGAGCGACTAAGTAAGCCTAACGTTGAGAAATACAAAAAACGAAATATAGAAAATTATTTTTAAGTAGATGCAAGTTTTAGTCAATAAACTCGTTGTGTACAAAGTCAAGTAAGTTCCAGTAATAAACAGAAAATAGCATAATACCATAACTTTTATTAAAATTCCACAAAGAGGCTATTAGTGTATTATATAGAGAAATTGAAACTGTCTTCGAGTCACTTCATTCTCAGGAATTCGCATTGAGGCAGTTGTGTGTACACTCAAAAAAAAAAAAAAAAACAAAAAAAAACCAAGCAAAACAATGAACTAAAGAGTTTTAATAATCGCCAAACATATTATGTCAGATTTCCTTTCTTAAACCCACATCCAGCATTTCTATTATATTTTAATCTATTGTATTGTTAAAATGTGTTTTCATATTTCTTTTTTTTTTAAGTGTAGACATTGCCCCAGCTGCGGATACATTCAATTATAGGTTGGCCCAAGACAGAGTGTGGGATTTGAAAAACTTATAAGCGCGAAAAGTCTGCGAGCATCGCAACAAATTTGCACAACTCAACGACTGTGAAACGTGTGAAAGATACACTAAGTGAGCTCTAATCTGAGAGATTCTTTTGTATCTGCAGAACTGCTACAGCTGACGATATGATAATTTTCAAAAACTACACATCCGATAGTGTACGCAGCACGTGTGCAAAGAGCTAACAAAGTAATCAGCGCAGCATACTGATAATTAGTAATTGGGTACAAGTATCTGTTAGATAAAAATGATGCGAACTTTTTCCCGGTGGAGAATACTTGTGTACAAACAATTAAAAACAAACATGTTGGTAGAATGAGAAAGAAGAGGCAACAACAAAATTTTGTTACGCCAACAACAGAAATTCTGTTGAAAGCCGAAACAGAATAAAAAAAAAATAACTCGTTTTTGGCTGAAAAATTAAAAATTCAAAATTGCCGGTTAGAAACGAACGAGCCCCTACTGAAAACAGAAAACATTCAACCTCAAACAAGTTCGATGTACCGCATACTCTGAGCTTTGCCGACACAAAACAAAGCTTCGACCACGACTGGTCGAGCAGAGCTTTAACTGTGCACTGTGTGAAGTGTGTGCAGGGGATGCTTTGGGTCAGCTATACTCAAACTCTCGCTGAGATTGCGCCGCGAAAAAGATGCCGTTGGCATAAAGCAGGAGCCAACAGAACCAGCTCTCTTGTCAGTCTGCCGTATTCGTTGATTGCGTGCGGTTCGCCGTTGTTCTCGTTGCAGTTGAACGCTTTACGGATTTGTGTGGCGCGAAACATATTTGTATTTGCTGTTGAGAAGGTAGCTAAACTCAATAGATATATCCAGCGAATAATATTTTAACAACTGTCTGTGTACCTGTGTGTGTAATCTTGGCCGACAAGACAATGCTCAAACTGTCAGCACAGCCTGCTTTCATGTGCACAAAAGAAAGAAGAAAATAAAAGTTATATTCGAATTTATTTAAACATAAATGTATCCATTTTAAACAAAACAGTGCAAATTTTGCTCAACGCATTGAAATGCTCGCGAATATTCGGAAAAGGCAAATGAATTTATAGCCACGAATTCACACTTGCTAATCAAATAAATTATAAACATTAGCTTTAATTTGAGAAACAATGTCGATAGAAGATTCCTCCAAGCTTATACTCATCTCGCTTATCTATACACACATACAAAGAAATTACCAAATTAAAAAAAATGTGCAACAAATTATAAAAATGCTGTCAAAAATTTCAAAAACATTTGGCGCAAAAATCGAAAAATAAAAATAAAGCAAAATTCACACCTCTGACAAAAATGCAATCAAGTGTAAATATAAGCTTAATTTAACAGGCACAAAACAATAAAAATCCCCAAAACTTCTTAATGTTCCTGAACTCAACTTTTATTTATCATTTGCAAATTCTTACTTAGTATATATCACATTGTGTAAAAAATATTTAATGAATATAACATGTTTTGCTCCGATAGCAACTAAAGGGCATATACATAGATAGATAGCATGTGTATTTTATATGTTTATAGATAGCTGAAAGTATGACTGTTGTACTTTTGTTTACGGTACCATAATTAATGGTTTTTCTTTCTTTTTTTTTGTTGGTGTGTGTATACGCAAATCGGGCAACACTCTAATAAACACACATTCGTTCACAGGCATAGCCTAATGAATCAATACACTATTGTTCAACTCATAGAGCAATTTGTTGGCCAAAATTGGGCCACATTAATGACTGGGTGAAAGGTAGAAAGGCATTGACAATGAGTAGACCGACATAGAGATAACGTAGTTCATTCATATAATGGTATACCCAATAACAATTACAAATACAATTGCCTTTCACACGTTGAAATTACATAGAGCTCATGAGTCAGAAAATGTTGTAAACTTCGTAGGAATTTCATGATATTAAAGTTTTTGCAAGTTTCCGTTTCGTATTCGACGTCAGTACTTAATCCAGAAAAACCCCAATTAACAATTTTGCTGCATCAAGTTAACCACTTTTATTGCCACACAAATGACGCAAAAGATTCGACAAATTTTCAGAAAGTCCAAAACATAATTCATTTAATAATTTTACACGCCGTTCGGCTTGGTTGCTCAACTGTAAACGTAAAAAAAACACTTTAGTTGGGGTAATTAGCAATTAAAGTTTGTAGGAAAACCAAAAAAACACACTAATGACCAAATACCCTGTAACACATTTCCTGTATCTGTTATTGATCTCATTTGCATACATTTACTTACGCATATATTAAGTATTTAATTCAAGGCGTCGGTAAAAAATGTTTGTACAGAAAAAGTGATAGGTCATCAAATTACTAAATACTAAGTATGACTGACTTCGATTTTCTCTGAGTGTAAATACTCTTTAACTCCGAGAGTAAAGAATTTTTTGTATTTTTAATTGCTCTCACTGGCTGTTAATATGTTGATTTAAAAAAAAAATAAGAGTAAAATGTTATGCTCCGCTGTAGACAGCTCATTAGTTTATTCACCTGTTTGTTCTACCTGAAGTTGAATAGTAGTAGTAGTAGTAGAATCATAGTTGAATCACATCTGTTGTTATTCTCGCTTAGGTGTTATGCTAATTTATGTAAAGCGACCAGTGCCCAGTTTTGCCGGTTCTTGCTTTGGGGAGGAAGTACCTGACTTATATAATCGTAACTGAATAAACAAGTGACCTAATCATACCAAATATAATACATATATATATACATATATATATATATATATATATATATATATATAATGATAGAGGAGAAAGAGAGGGAGATGGGCGTTGTTTGTTTTCCACAGTCTTGATTTGCCATTAAGTAAATATTTGTGTATATATATTATGGGCCGACACTCGCCCCATGTGTCAACAATTAATCTCGGACTCTGTCAAACATTTCGCATATAGCATATTATTTAATGAAAATTGTTCGTGGTTTAACGAACCCATTGGAATCTCATTTATTTCCTCATCGTGAGTCTAGCTGATAATTTAAGAGGTCGTGTCTGATTGTAAGAGAAGGTACACACTGAGCGTAAGCAACTGTCTGCAGTGCCCCGAAAGGTTTAAGAAGTGAAATACAAAACGAAATACGCCAAAGTTAAAGTGCAAAATTTGCCGCAAAAAATGCTGGGCATTGAACTTTGATTTGCCTTTTACTCAAAAATATAACAAAACAAAAGAAACAATCGAAGCACACAAAATAATAAGCACAAAGTCGTGCAAGATTAAGATTTCTAACTCAAGATTATGATGTAATTGGCATGAGTTATATGGCTCTGAAAAAATACTTTAATGGACTACTTATCAACAGTACGAGGGAGCAACGTGTTTTGCATAAAATAACAGAAATAAATTTGACAAGCTAAAATCAGCAGAATATTAAAGCAATTTTATGAGCTTTATAAGTGATGCTATAAGCAGTAAAATGTAAATGTTCATCACTTTACCTAAAAATAGGCCCTTAAACTTATTAGGATGCTGAAAAAATTAGGTATTGAGAAAACTAGTTTCAGAGAATCAGATGATTTTTATATAATATGAATAAATTTGTAACTAAAATGGAGAAAATGCAGTCTGAAAAGTGACTATAATCTTAAGACACAAATAATAAGAGTATTGCTTATTTATTTGATAAACCTTTGGTTACCTTTTACTTTGCAGGTAGCTTCTTGAAAATCACACAGCTGCAAGATGGAAACGGAGTCACTGAATCGCAAGAACTCCTCAAGGAAGAGCTCAATTGTAAATGGCAATGGAGATGCAACCGCCAAACTGACCAGCGGCGATGATGGCGCTGGCGGGGATGGTGGCGGTGAGGTGACGCTTAAGGCCAAAATGAGCTTGTTAAATGGCTGCACTGTCATTGTGGGGTCCATCATTGGCTCGGGTATCTTTGTGTCACCCACCGGAGTGCTCATGTATACGGGCAGTGTCAACTTGGCACTTATTGTGTGGGTAATTTCCGGACTCTTCTCAATGGTGAGTGAATAACTAAGGCAAGTTGAGATCAGCAGCCCATAAATATTATTTGTCGCTAATATGCAAATGAGCTAAGGGTTCAGTTGGCTAACCACAAAAGCACACCTGTTGCAGAGGTGTTCAACAGTTGTGCATTGATACACTCTAAAAAAAACATTAAACATATCCAATAGTATTTGGAAAATGAACTATTAATCGAGAAATAATTTTGAATTTATGAGATACATTTCGTTAAAGTAGAAACGCCTGTAAAGATTCTAAAGATTCTCGTTTATTTCGGCTTTACAAAAACCGGCCTGAAAAAAAATTCATTCGATTATTTTAAATTTGTAGAAATTCAAAAGAACCTAAAAGAAACTTTTTTAAAATCTATGACATATATTTTTTGCATAGTGTATTAATCAATTGAACTAAAAGATATGCGAATGCCAATGTAAAACTGCGAAAAGGACTCCAACACTCAATTACAAATGCTGACAGCGTTTTGTCTTTTAATGAAATTATTGAAATTCCCGCACACACACACACACACACAAATACACCCATACACACACGCACAGATGCAAGTCAGTCGACCCAACACAGATACAGACCTGACACGCCCTTGTCAAAAGCACGCGTTGCGTCTGGCATTCAATAAGAAATTACGTATACGCTGCGTGGTCGCTGCCTGACAGTTGAGGAAATGCTTGAAATGACAGCCACTTTGGGCTTGAAAATTGAGCATAGAAATCACTTTAAGAATAAAATTAAATTCCCATTAATTTCTCCTCCATTGTTATTTAGGTGGGCGCCTATTGTTATGCGGAACTGGGAACGATGATAACCAAATCTGGTGCGGATTATGCTTACATTATGGAAACTTTCGGACCTTTTATGGCATTCATACGTCTCTGGATCGAGTGCATGATTGTGCGTCCCTGTTCGCAAGCGATTGTAGCATTAACATTTAGTACCTACGTCCTGAAACCTTTCTTTCCGGAGTGCTCACCACCGGAGGATGCATCACGACTGCTTGCCGTTTGTTGTATATGTAAGTAGAACTACAACAACAATTATTATTTGACATAATAATCAAAGCGAGAGTTTGCTCCTTCCAACATAAATACGAATGTTAAATGTGCCTCTTCTCGCTCGAAAGACATTTGAGAAAAGCTCATACAGCCTCTAAGATCAGATAGGCAAGCAAGCAACTGCTGTGTTCAGAAACATTCCCCTCTGACTTTTACATAGATTTGCACAATTTCATGATACCCCTTTTGCCCATTTTGACAACCACAAATTTGTATAGATTAGCTGCACTCACAAATGTTGCGTACTTGACCTATTGATTGGACCCAATTTGAATTCTAGATCCCCTGAGAGCAGAGTAAATAGGAAAAGTGTTTGCCATTGGCTTATCAGCAGCAGTTGTTGTTACCCAAGGCGGGAAGCACTACAATTTCTGATTTTGTTTTGTTTGGTTGATGCACCAGTCGAAATCAACCGCAGAGAAATAAATATATATTTTTGCCAATAGGCTAAGCTAGCAGCTGGGATTCATGTTTAAGTATTCTAGTCACACAATATTTATAGTGCTTGCAACTTGAATGTAAAATCGCTCTCATACACTCTCAGAGAGGTGATTATTGAAAATATATTATTTGGACACATATAATTGTTATCTGTGAAATAATTTATTTTGATAGAGCGTTCTGTTTTGAGCTCTGTAGATTAGATATATTCAAAAAATGTAAATAACATTTTAATCTTTTGTCAAATTTTTATCAAGAAAATAATTTTTTATATCTTCCACTGTAAACTAACATGAGTTTTTATTCTAAGAAAATATATTCTTATTTCGATTGTATTCATTCCAATATATATGTTTTTTGAGCAAACTAAGCAATATTAGATGCAATACTTTGTAGAAAGTATATAGTAAATAATTGTTTTAATTGGATCTAAGTTGTCTAGAGATTATTTGCTGTATTTTATGCTACTCTACCGATTTTACTGATTTTAATTTTGATGAAATCGACTTATATTTTATAGGATCACAAGTATTTCCAATACAAATTATTACAAGAGCATTATAAATTGAAGTCAAGTAATTCTTCATGGTTATATATTTGAGCATTTTACATAAATTGATTTGCCTGAATTACTTTACCTCTTTTCCTGATTTAAATGTGCCTGATGTATCTGCCAGAGTTTAGAATCGCTCACATACCACAGTTAGTCGTTGCTACATATTTTTTACACACATGACACTGCCCAAATGTCAAGTCTTGCATAAGTGTTGCACGTTGATAATGTGTTGACTGACTGATCGTTTTTATAGTACTTATTTAATAATGATTTAATGAAGCGTATTTCAATGCGCTCCAACAATACCAAATACAACAACAACAACAACAACAATAGTAAAAAGAGAACAGACTGTTTAATATAACATTGTGTAAATCCTCGTATTATTACATCATCCGGATGATGCTCAGTTCATTGCAATTGATGGCTTCTTTAAATCGCTGGTAAACGTATAATAAAAGAAACTCCTTTGTTGTCATTATGTCTGTTTATTTGCAGTGGTGCTGACTCTGATCAATTGTTGGGACGTTAAATGGGCGACCGCTGTGCAGGATATATTCACATATGCGAAAGTAAGTTAAATGACATTTGCAATTTAAAACCCAAAACGAGAAAAATTACTATAGTCCCGGGTCGAATTGACATTCGCAGCTGCTGGCCTTGTTTATCATCATTGCGACGGGAGTGTATCAGCTATATCTGGGCAATGTGAAATACTTTACGTTCGATAACAGCGACACGCAGGTCACATCCTTGGCATTGTCCTTCTACTCAGGCCTGTTTGCCTACAACGGCTGGTGAGTATTACACACGGCGAAAAATGTTCGTACTAAATTTAGGTTTAATTAATATGGACAAAATTTATTTATATTCATTAATTGTTAATACCAATTAATGCATAATTAATACTATTTAAAATTAGGTGTACGCAAGAACACAACTTTAAGTCAAGACTATATTTTCTTATTAATATTATATACAAACATCGAAAAGTATTCGTGCGAAAATAACTGATGCAAAAAGAGAACTTTAATTCACTTGTATTTATATAATATATATATAAGATTACAATCGACTTGAGAACAAAGTAAATACTTGATTTATTTTTTCCTGTGTAAGCCGATTTGTTCATTTTGTCACATGGCTGGTTTGGTCTAATTGGATTTGTGCTTTTTACTTGCTGCTGTCAGGAATTACTTGAACTTTATCATTGAGGAGCTGAAGGATCCCGTCAAGAATCTGCCACGTGCCATTGCCATCAGTTGCACCCTGGTTACCATCGTCTATGTGATGGCCAACGTATCCTTCTACACCATCCTCTCGCCCGAAGAGGTCATGGGCTCCTCGGCCGTTGCTGTTACCTATGCGGAAAAAGCCTTTGGCATGCTGGCCTGGACCATACCAGGTGCGTACTTCAATAAGAGACTGACTGTCTGTCTGCCAATTTTATTTTAAATATTTCCATCGTGCATTTTTTATTTATCTTTGCAGTATTTGTGGCTTTGTCCACGTTTGGAGCCGTCAATGGCATTTTACTCACCTCCTCGCGTCTGTTCTACGCTGGCGCCAATAATGGTCAGATGCCAGAAATTCTAACCATGATTCAAATTCAACGCTTTACACCCACTCCGGCAATTCTGGCGATGGCTCTGCTTTCCATGTTGTACCTGACTGTCTCCGATATCTTTGCGCTCATCAACTATGTGGGCTTTGCCACTTGGGTGAGTCTATCAAAAAGAGAAACAACAAACTTTGAATATAAATTGACTCAATTTATTTATTTTTTAATCCCTTTCAGCTGAGCATTGGCGTTGCTGTACTTTGTTTGCCGTGGCTGCGTTGGGCACAGCCCAACTTGCCACGCCCCATTCGTGTACCGTTGGTATTCCCCATTGTGTACCTGATTGCCACAGTATTCGTAACCGTTGTGCCCATGTACGCGAGTCCTGTGGAGACAGGCTATGGCATCCTCATGATACTATCAAGCATACCCGTCTATTTGTTATTCATCGCCTGGAAGAACAAACCAATTTGGTTCCAAAAATCCATGGGTAAGTTGTTTGGAGCTTAAATCTATATATTCTTCGCCAACTGCTTTCGTTTGCGTCCTCACTAAAAAATAAGAAAAGAAAAAGAAATTCTGTGCTTTCCTTTTCATATATAATTTATATGCTAAACTCCCAAAACGTTCTTCTCTAGGCGGACTTACACAAGTACTACAGAAACTGATGATGGTTGTGCGTCCCAAAGCGGCGTCAAAGGTTTTTAAGTTTGCTCCTTATCTTAGTTTTCTTAAGTTTGTATTAACACAATGACTAACCCAAAAAACACACACTCCAAATGCCTGCTTTTTGCACTTATAACAACACTGTACAACAAGTTTTAAGAAGATCAGATAACCTCAACATTTGCCTGTATTTTGGACTGTCAAGTCGACTGCTGAATCAAAAACTTAAGGAACTTTAATTTAAAGTAATGGAACATAATTTAATTTATATTTTCAAAAAGATTAATTGCAGATTAATTTCCTTTGATTAATTGCATAAAAATAAGTAAATTAATAAAATACATTTCACTAAAACGCTATTTGAGATTAAACTTAAAGCTTCAATTAAAATTTTTCCACCTAGGAAAATTTTACTATAAACAAGTATTTCTCAAAAATTAAAAAAAAAAATGGTAAATTTCTATATCAATTATCCATAGAATTTTTCCCTAATAATATTCAACTCAAAATACTTCATCAAATTTTAGCCATTATCAAAGCTCAATTTTTAGTCAAACTGTACAAAAAAATACAGTTTATTTAACAAATCAATATGATCATTTCCAAAAAAATAAACATTTTTAAAGTTATTACTTAAAATATATCAATATTCGATATTTCCAAAAGGTTATCATTAGTCATTATTTCAGCTCGAAAACGAAAATTCGTTTATTTTTAGATTCAGCAGCCAAACTTAGACACAGCGTGACTGCCATCTGTTCTAGCTTAATTTTCCTGTTGCACAGTGTATTTTAAATAACTAATCTCTTTTTTTTTATATCTTGTGCACTCGTATACGTAAACGTCTAACCATTCGTTCTTCATACTTAGTTGTAGCGCACTTAAGTAGATCCTTAGTGGTAATTACGTTCTTAACTAATTTTTGCTCTTCTTCGTACTTTGCAGTAAGCCTCACACGTTTCCTACAAAAGCTGCTCATGGTAGTCGGCAAGCAGACGAAACCAGCTCAGGTGTAGAGATTAGCAGATGTAGAGGATTCATCACTTGGACTTATTATATGTGTTGAAAATTACCAAGCAGATGGGATAGATCACGTTAGCCAAACAGCAAATGATAGCATTTAATATAATATTGCATAACGAAAAGAAAGAAAACAAAACTCATAAGCTTCTGTGCAGCCAGGCAATTATGAAATTATATATACACAGAAATTCCGGTGCTTGACGTATTCGAAATGAGAATTTTCTTCAAGAGCCAGCAATGAAAAACTACGAATAGATATATTTTTATATATGTTTTAAGTTTATACTAAGCCCAGTGCAGCATGTTTCATTTCCTTTCTTTGATTCCATCACAAAATTTAACTAACATTTAGCATTGAACCCAAAATTGCAAAGACTGTAAAAAAAAAAAAACAAAAGCAAAAGAATAAAAAAAGCAAAAAGAAAATAGTTCAAAGCCTATTGTTACTTGAATTTTAATATATGCGTTACTTGCACTCAAAAGAATAAAGAATATTGTTCGCAAAACAAGAATAAACATTGTCAAAATCTGAAGAGAATCTACAAATTTAAATCGATTCATACATCCAAAACATATAGAATATTGCTCTCAAAAGAAGTATAAGCATTATGGGCTATGACGAAAATTCCAGACCAGTGAAATTAATTCGTTTTTCAAGAAATCAATCAATTTTACAGAGTCTTGGCATAAGTTAATTACTCAGAGTGTGTTAGAAATGAAAATACATATACATTCTACAAGCTCTTGTGAATATTATATACACAAAAAAATAATTATTTGGTCCTTTTCCCACTTTTAAATGGGTGCAGGTTTTAAGAAGAATATTAAGCTGTACAGCTATCTTTATGTTGCCGAAGATCTTATGCTCTGTAAAGAGCTAAGCTCATTTGTACAATGAACATTATAATGCATTTTAGGAATAACGCACTCAAGAGTTTCCAAAATATTATTTTTTTGGCAGCACCTTATAGAATTATAATTAAAATTAGAGACATGCTCAATTATATTGAAATAATAGCATTTTATGTTTAGATTATGATTTAAAATTATTTTATAAGTAACTTTAGTTGTGTTTTTTTAGCTTGGAGTTTATCACATTTGTCAGAACTGCCAGTTTAAAATGGAAACCGCGCAGATACCTTATACCCTACCTTCAATAGAGTACATAGCCAACTGCACATATCCTAACTGTTCAAAACATTGCCAAGATATAAAACATATTAAAAAAAAAAAAAAAAAGTTTTGAATTGAATTGTTAATTAAAAATTAATTGCATTTTGTGTGCATTACTGTTGCTTTGAATGTTTTTAGCCTAGGGAATACCCCGCACATGGGTACTGCATATGATATTATGATATCTTGAATTATATATGTAACTGTTACACATTGTATTGGGCATTATTTGCTGTTCATTATATAGCCTGAAGCCGCAGCTGGAAATGCTGATTAAAACTACTATTACATGGATCCATATTGTTGACAATAATATTTGCTATTTATATAAATGTTTATGTATAGGTATATAAATATGTATGTATTTTATGTATATTATATTATACTATATACTAAATATGTAAACGCGTTGAAACCACAATATATTTCGTGTTTCTCATAAAAAAAAATATACAAACATTATAATAAAAATTATAAAAAAGATTACATTTTTGACTGAGACTTGACTGACTGTTATAACTTCATATTATATCAGCTTGAAGCGGAAAGGTATATATCCTTATAGAGTTTGATTTTGTTTATGTAATATATGTCAGAGTCAGTCCACTACTAGATAGACTTCTTGTATGCGAGCTGTTCTTTGTCGATTTGATTAAATTAATATATTTAACTTGTAATACTGAACAATTTGAAATAGGTTTTACTTTTTTGGTATTAATAATCCTTGACAGAATTACCCTAATTCCTATATGAGACATCTGTGCTCTCGAAGATTTTGCATTTCCCGTTGCTGCAGACCATACTCATCGTTCAGTATCTCGAAGTTCTTGGTGCCCAGGTATGTCAACAAAGTGGGAGCAAAGCTCGATTTGTTCACCTTCTTTTCCAGCTGGCGAAATTGCCGCAGAGCCTCCACATAATTGGCAGTAGCATCCATATCCTCGAAGCTGCGCTGGAGCAACAAACGGTGCGCATCCCCACCAGACTTATCAGTGGGGATGCGGCTGTATTTCAGTTGCTGACAGAGTTTAAGGAACTTCTGGCGGTACTGCATATTATAGTGACGCTCCATTGTGGACTTCACCTTAGAGTATATGCTGTCTATTTGAAAATACCAGTAGGAGAGTTTGCTGTAATCCTCATTCGTAAGACAGACAGGCCGAGCATGCAGCGATTGGATTGAGAGATCCTTGGATTCATTGCTGATGTTCTTCTCCGATGAATGCGAATCGGTGGACTTACTTTGAATTTCCCTTCCGCCAATGCTTCTGCTGGCCAAATCCGCTAGTTGCAGAAACTGCGGCAACTCCTTGGCGCATGCCTTGTCCAGCGAAATTTCGCAGAGCACCAGAGTGCACACTGATCGCTTAGAGTCAAAACTCTCCTTGATGCAGTCCAAGATTAGTGAGTTCTGCGAGTGTTTTCGCATTGGTAATTGCCGGAAAAATGTCACCACATCCGTGCGACAAGTGCAGTCGAAGATGTCGAACAGGGACAATTGAACCTTGTGCCTCTGGCAGCCATCATTGAGCAGAAACTCCACATGAATGTAATCATCGCCAGTTGCAGAGACTCGCAACGATACATACTCATTGTGCAGCCATTGGAATAATTCGCTGGTATTTTGCATTTCCCTCTTACCACTGCGTCGTGATCTGGCCAGCATGTTGATCATATCAAACTTTCTCACATCATAGTACTCTACACAGATGCCCTCAAGGCGATGCTGCCCCAACAACTTGTCCAATTGCGAGACGAGCAGATGTGTCAACAGCTTCACATTGTGGGTGCGACGAGGCGTCAAGCGGAGCAGACAGCCAGAGCGATGATGACGTATCATCTGCGCCAGCAATCCGTTGAGCTCCTCCTTCACATGTCGTTCCTCCTCGTAGCCTACAGCGTCAAACTGCAACCGCTGAACGTAGCCAGTTGATTGTGATTTTTTACTAGTTTCATTGCCGCTCCTCAAGCGCAGCATCAGAGTCGTCTTGCTCAGCAATTTCACATTGCTACCAATAGATTTGTCCCTTCGGCTGCTATTGAACATTTTATGCATAGAATCTGTGAAGGAGACAACAACTCGTTGCAACATTTCACACATCTTTTTGCAGTTGAAATTTTGTCGTTTTTTTGATAAAAAAATATATGTTTTAAAATTTTAGAGAAACGGGTATAGAAAATGTGCCTAATCCAAAATAGACATTTGACTTTGAGCGTCATCTAAAAGTATGCTGCAGTTTGTGGTTTGCCTTGGGTAATCTTAGCCAATGCAAAAACCGAAATGGATTCACTGGTGCGTGCACATGCTATACAACTAAAAATAAAAAACACAATTTGTCGCTATTATTCATTTAAGAACTCATCTGCCATAAATAGTTGCCAATGAGTAATTGATAAAAATCGTTATAATAAAATTCTTTTAAAAAACTCTCTTATCTCAATTATTCTTATTAATAATTATTCAGAAATTTTATTGGTTATGGCTGCCTTTTGACGATTCTCCTTGACCAGTTTTCGCCACTCCATCCATTTTGCCAACTCCGGCAGTTCGCTGCTGCTGCTGCTGCTCTGCTGCTCCAGTTGCATATAGTAAGCCTCGCGCAGGATCTTAAAAGCTTGGATGCTGTAGTATGGCTGCTGGGTGACGGGATCAAAGTAGCGAGCTGGCAGACGGGTAATGGGACAAATGCCGCTCGAGCTCTTTGGGGGTCGCTTCGGGCGGAAGATCGCATGGAACGCTTTGTCATTGAAGTCATTCTCGATAGTTACAAAAGTGCGCTCGCATTTCGATGTGGCATAATTGGGATCCGAGGACAACTTGGTAGTAGCACCTGTTGGCTTACGCATTACGGGCATTGTCAGCGAATGATAGCGTATAGTTGGACCCGTAAAGACTCGCTTTGTGGGACGAGTCTTCTTTTTCTCAAGCTCCATTTTTTGGAATTTCTCTGTAAGGAAGCAATGTTATAATGGATTGCTTATAAGATGAATCGATTACTTACCCAGCGATTTGAGGTTCTCCTCCTCGGTTATTTTCGCCTCCTCGAGCAGTTCCTCCTGCGTGGGCATATAATCCTCGACGCGCACCTTTTTCTTCTTGCGCTTGCGAGCATCGTCCAGTTCCTTGAGCCGTATTTTGGTTGCCTGTGTTTTAATGGCCGTCGATGTGCGTATGGATTTGCGACCGGAGTCCAGAACAGTGAAACGTGGACGCACTCTGCGCTTGCCAACGCCGCCCGCACCACGCTTCTTGTGGACTGTAGAAGCGGTTTTTGTTTCTTTTTTCACAACGGGTTTCGCCGGTTCCTGTTTATAATAATTATGTATATTATATATATATATATATATTTACTATATATATTATATTAAGCACTTTTTCTACTTGCCTTGTAGGCTTTTGTGTGGACGCCACCTCGTTTGCGTTTCTTGTCCGGCGCCTCTTCCTGGTCTGATATGGGCTCATCCTGTTCGTCTATGCTGAAATCGGAATCGACCACATCCTCCTCCTCGTCTTTTTGTCTGTGGAAGTGAAATGAGAAAAATTATTATGATTATCTATTACTATTTATAATTTTACTCACTCATATTCGTTGTCTCCTTCTTCGTCCTGAAAGCCGCCATAGGATGTTTTGTAGAAATCATCCTCTTCTTCGTCGAGCAACACGGCTATTTTGTTGCCAGCATTGCTGCGTCGCGAACGCGAGGCTGCCATTTAATATTAACTATTTATTTTATTTTTTTCTTTCTTCTTTTAATATTTTAACCTTTTGCTGCAATTTTGTAATTATCAACAAACAAATTCAGTGTGCGTTTTTTCTTCTTCTTGCGCTTGACATTCACTGGCCCTTCGCTGGCAAGCCTTTACACAAATTCGTTTACATGTGAATGGCAACGCGTAATTTTTTTTCGAATTTAAATGAATAATTTTTAGCATTTAATGGCAATTTTGGAAGAGATGATTAAAATACAGCTATAAATGTGCTGTAATTGTTAAGTGGTAATATATGCGACTCTACGGCGTTTGCTGTGCCTTAGTTAACGTTCCTTTTGGAGCGTATACAAAAGTCGATAATGCTGAATTTGTTGTCTGGCTGCTGATCAGGTTGCACTTTGGACTTTCTCCTCAACGTTGATTGAAGGCTTGGGCTCATTTGCAATTAACACTGCAAGGCAAACGGTATCAGGCAGCTGAAAAAATGATCAACTCTGGAAAATTAGCGGGACGCACACTGTTCATCACTGGCGCATCCCGGGGAATTGGCAAAGCAATCGCTTTAAAGGCGGCACGCGATGGTGCCAACATTGTGGTTGCGGCTAAAACAGCCGAACCACATCCCAAATTGCCGGGCACCATTTACACGGCTGCCACCGAGATTGAGCAGGCCGGCGGCAAGGCGCATCCCTGCATTGTCGATGTGCGCGATGAGAAACAGGTGCGCGCCGCCATCGCTGATGCTGTGGCGAAATTCGGTGGCATCGACATCGTTGTGAATAATGCCAGTGCCATTTCACTGACCAACACTCCGGACACGGACATGAAACGTTACGACCTGATGCATCACATTAACACGCGAGGCACGTTTCTCGTCTCCAAGGCATGTCTGCCCTACCTGGAGAAGAGCAATCATGGCCACATTTTGAACATCTCGCCACCGTTGAGCATGAAGCCCAAATGGTTTGGACCCCATGTCGCCTACACAATGGCCAAGTACGGCATGTCCATGTGTGTGTTGGGCATGGCCGAGGAGTTCCGGGATCGTGGCATTGCCGTGAATGCCCTTTGGCCCCGCACTGCCATCTATACGGCGGCGATAGAGATGCTCACGGGACCGGATAGCGCCAATTGGTCACGCAAACCCGAGATTATGGCCGATGCTGCCTATGCGATACTCTGCCGGGAGCCCAAACAATTCACCGGCGAATTCTTTATTGATGACGATGTGCTCGAATCTGTGGGCGTCAAGGATCTGACAGACTACGCATGTGTCCCGGAGAATGCCGACAAGCTAATGGTGGATTTTTTCGTTGAATCTAAGGATGCAGGGGCTGTCAAGGAGAATGCAGCGCCAGCGGCTGCAGGAGACGACAAAATTCCGCAATTATTTAAGAAAATTGAGGCACTACTCTCGCCAGAGATTGTGTCCAAGACACAGGCCGTCTACCAATTCAACATTAGTGGCGCCAAGCAGGACACCTGGTTTCTGGATCTGAAGAATGGCACCGGTGCCTGTGGCACGGGCACTCCCCCAGCAGCTCCCGATGCCACACTCACGATGAACTCGACTAATTTCTTCGATATGTTCTCGGGGAAACTGAAGGCGGCACCAGCCTACATGTCCGGCAAGCTCAAGATCAAAGGCGACTTTCAGAAGGCCCTCAAGCTGGAGAAACTGATGAAGGCCCTCAAGTCCAAGTTGTAGCTCATAAAGGAAAACAAAATATATATATCACTGTACTGAATAAATAACTAGAATTTTTTAATCAAATCGATCGATCCAACTACGATTACGAATGTAACCTTCGTACTTTAAACCAAACATTAAAAAGATACAAAGGCGATACCCGGAGTCAACAGTCGACAGCCGAGGCAGGGAAGCAGTCGTGAAACCATCTTGCTCTATTTTTAGAAGCATCAAATGAAAACGAAAAATGTGTATATCTCAGTAGTCTATATAGTCTATAGTACCATGATAAAATCAATACTAGAGCAAAGTCGCAAAAGATTAGAAAATCACTTCACTATATGTGCAAATATATGTACTTAGAAGAAATGAAATTCCACTTAATATTTGTGCTTTAAGTCATTTCACAATAAGGAAAACTTTATAAGAAAGAAGCTCACTTTAGGAAAGATCGACTGTAGGATGGAGACTATTTTTTTGTATATGTATAAGTCAGCACTAGGTATGAATGAAACACTTAATTTGGTGTTAATCTAAATGTGAAACAGTATTTTGGCATGACTTTAGGTAAGGGATGTAAACCTTCCTCTTAGTTCTTTTAATATATATAAAATACTTTATTTCAAATGGGTGTGTCAAAGAAATATATTTATATGTAGATATGTATGCATGTCGATCTTTGAAGAAGGTAAGCAGCAACACAAGGTGATTTGCGATTTTGTCAAGTTGTGCACATTTAGGATTTGATCGATTTGCGAGTGCTTCTTTGACGCGGGCGTTTTTAAATACAGATTTAAGGTTTCAAATATCTATCTCTTTAGGGGTATACAAAAATTTGAGTTGAATCTCACTATTTGGAGTACATAGTAGCTTTTTTAAATTTTGTTTTATACGTTTTTTTAACAATTAAAAATATTTGACTTCGAAATAAGTCTAGCCTATAAAATTTCTAAGTAATATAATTTTATGCTTTTATTTTTTTAAATTAACTGCATACAATATCTAAATATATTTTCAGTTTAGCTGGAAGACTAAGCCGCTATTTCATATTCTCAAATTTCGGCCTTGGCTTTGCCTTTAAATATGAAATATAGCTGAAAATCAATGTCATTATGATAACTTAAAAAAAAAAATAATACTAAAAAAAAACTAGTTTGTAAAGTAAACGAAGAAAAAAATCATCTCCAAATTGACACTCGACTTCAACAATTTAGAATTAAATTAACAAATATAGCTTATGGACAACTTGAAACGTATTGAGAATATTTTTGTTAACATAAATAGATTCACTTTGCTTTGCAACTATTGTGTGTTTTTTATTTGAATGCTATAAATATCGATTATATTTGAGCTAACTCTGAAATCGATAGTGTTAAAGATTCCACACCAGCTGTGCTTATGTGTATCACTCATGAATAATTCAATTCTTTTTTTATGAAGGATCCCAAACTGACCCAACCGTCCCATCTACGCCGGAAGCTAGCCCAGTTAGTCCGTGACAGTGCGGGGAAGCAATAGTGCCTAGTTAACGCTTACAAGGCAACTGCACCATGGCATCGTCATCAACACCATCCTGGAAAGTATGTAAAATTTGTCGAATGTAAACAAAATGTTGAACGATTTCCATTCGCAGCGGAAAACTGCGCATCTGATCAAATGCTTCTGCGGATGCTCGGACATGACAGTTGGGGAAGTGCAGCGCATCTACACACTGACAAACAGTTTGAATCAAATGCTGCAGGATAGTGGCGCAAGACAATTATTACGTCGCTATCTGGAGCTGCAACGGTCCGGGGATAAGAGAATGGCAGAACAGTCTCTGGACATCTTTGAGAAATGCGATGAGTTCCTGAAGGAGGAACATCGTACATTTACGCAGGATGAAATCGATGAGCTTTGCAGTCTGGGTTTGCCCTATCACCTTGAACAGGATTTGGCGCGCCGGGCGCGTAATGGCCAAGCGATGGAAATCAAGTCGGGCCTGTGTCGTGTGCAAGGCGAGTGCCGCAACGAGATTGAGGCGAGCAGCGATTTCAAGGACTTTAGGAACGCCATACTCATGAAGTTGCGACGTATACCCCATAAGTGATTCACAGAGCTACCTGCAATCAATTGCTCCTTTAAATGGTACTTCAAAGTGATTTATTTCCGGTAAACCGCACGGGTTTTTTTTTAAGTTCCTTATTTTTAAACTTAAATGATTATGTTGTATTTGTGTGTATATTTTTGTTACATAAATTAACATTTCTCTATCAAAACAAAATCCTTTTTAAAATATGAACTTCAAATGGGATCTGAATGGAAAACCCGCTATTGGTCTAGGGTCTACAGATAATTAGGACGAAGAGGAAATTATTTTCCGTGTTTAAAAACTAATTTTAATTTTATCAAAGAATTGTGATGGAATCAAATTTCAAAGTCGTCATCTTAATAGCAAGTATGCAACTCATTAAAGAAATAACAATTGAGTTTTAAATCAATTATTTAGATACCTGCTGTAAATATAAACAACTATGTAAGTTTATATGCTACTTTTGTATACATACAGAGTATATTCTTGTTAAGCACATTAATGTTAAAACTATACAGATTCATATATATATATATATATATAATTTTCGATTGAGGGAATAAATGTTTTTTACTGCTTTAGGTTTTCTTCCACGAATAATACATTTCCATCGGCTTGTTGACCTACAATTTAGTAGAAATAGTAAAATGTTATTCCATGTAGAATTAATTAATTGAATGAGAAATTAAAGACCCACCTTCCAGAATCGATCATTGACCTGGTGCAGCGTCTGGTTGCCATTCAAGATGACCAACTGCTGAGGCTGCGGCGCCACATAGATACAAAAGTTGAGCAGGCGACAGGCTTCCGGCAGATCATCGCCAAGGTCAAGGGTTAGACGCATCGCTAGATACTTGCTGAGATGATCCACGGTCGCATTCGCTGTCGTCTTAATGTACCTGATGCAATTATCCTTCAGGGCACGAACTAGTTGATTATCCGCAGACATCTCGGTGGGATGGGGTTTGAAGACGAGCTCAATTTCATCATTGATGCCCAGCTCACCGTTACCCTCGCCCTCGGTATCGATGTTGGAGTCACCCTCAGTGCGGCAATCCATTTGTGAATCCGATTCGGATTCCTCCGATCGTTCAGAGGTCATCACCGACATTGCTCGCTTCGGTTTCGTGCTGCTTGAATTCGAGGGCACCGGCGATGGAGTGCTGCGCACCGATGGCGGATTTGAGGCATCATCTACCTGAATCCGGCTCGAGGAAGTGCTGGCGCCAGATGTGCCCGCCGATGTGGCCGCTGGCATTGTTCCGGAGCTGCTGCTAACGGTCGTCGAGGTGCCAGCGCCTGGTATAGCAGCAACAGTTGCTGCTGTTGCTGCGCCTGCTCCTGCTGATGCTGCTGCTGCATTTGCTCCTGTGCCCGCTGCTGCTGCTGTAGTCGCAGTCGGAGGAGCAGTTTCTGTACCATTTGTATTGCTGTTGCTGTCATTGGAGGCGGTATCGTGGACATTTACCGCATTCGAGCCGGCACGAGTGCTGGCTGCACCACTCCCCGTGCTATTATTGCCACCAGAGCTGGCGCCACCCCCGCCACCACCTCCTCCATTTCCACCTTTGTTGGTGCGAAAACGTTGTGGGCGATTTTGTGATTGCAGCTTGATGCCCTCATTGATGGAATTGACGAGTGCCTGTTGCGATTGCGTCTGATTGAATTTGGCCATCACTTTCTCCTGGAGAGCCTCGTACTCCTCCCGGCTGGGATAGATTTTCGAGATGAGCAGATCAAAATTGGGATCGGCACGCAGCGAACGCTTTGAGACAAGTTTCTTGCGGCATGTGGGGCATTCTTTGTTGCCGGAGCGCAGAGCGGTCACAATGCAATCGGAGCAGAATCGATGCAGGCACTCCTTGGTCGTCATCGTCTTCTTGAGCATATCGAGGCAAATGGGACACATTAATTCGCTGTGCAAACTGCGCGGCGAAACTGCAATTTCCGTATTGTCTGTGATGATTTCCTGCGGCTTGCGCTGCAACTCGTACAGCGACAGATCCCATGTTTTATTTTGCGTTGGTTCCAGCGACGCCATACTCAAGTTATATATGTGCTTTTATTTTTCTTTTCTTTTATTATTCGTCGTCGCACAATTTTCACTCCACTTTGCGTATATATTCGATAGCTTTTAACTTTTTCGTTGTTTACCAATGAAAAATGTGTTATCGATGGATTGTTACTATCCTCGTGTCGTGTCTGCTTGCGATGTTTGTTATTTCTGTAGCAGATCTGGCAAGGCCAAAAGCGTTAATTATGTTTGTATATTGCATTTTCTTGCAGTTGTCTGTTTGTTTGCCTTTTCAGCTTATTGCATTTCTTTTTCATAGCCAAGCGCAATTTGACAATGCGCCAACACTCCAACTAGCAAAGTGATGCGTGATTGGCAGGCGTCACTCAAGCGCACTGCATTCTTCAAAACATTTGGACAGAATTCCCGCCAAATATGGCTTAAATATAGCGTTCGCCGTTAGTTTAAATTGCCTTCGCTAGCAGCCGTTCCGCTGCTCGTTCTAGTTTCACTGTGCGCATGCGTATATGTGTGTGCACTTATTTTTGTGTATATATATATATATATATGTGTGTCTATGCGTGTGTGGGTGGATCATGAATGTGCCAAATTGCCTCGCATGTTGACAGTTGCGCGCACTGGAAAGTCGCCTTTGTTGTTGCTGTGTGATGTGTGCAGAGAGAGAAACTCACGCATGTTCCAGACATTTTCCAAAGCCAATGGTTTTTCCCGCCGCCGTCGCTTCCAATCTCAATCGGCTGTCACGCTGCGCATGCACTCAAGCTTAAGTGATGTGGCCATAACATCACATAGCAATTGGCATACACAGAGAGAAAAATACATGAATTCTGATAGTCTAAGCTTTAAATTTGTAAAGAATTACCAAATTTTTTAATATATTTATTTTAAGTGTACTTAGAATGTTTTTGAGTTTTGACATTAAACAAAAATTTATACTTAAAGTTTTAAAGTACAGTAATTGTTGTCAGTGTAATTTGCATTGTACTTCGCGCTCAATTCAACTGCAGTTTAGAGCTATCTTTTTTCACAGTGTATTTGTAAATGGGGTGGCGCATTGCTGACAATGAACTGGACATTTTGTTGCGAGTGACATGTAAAATGATTTGTCATCTGTCGTCGCTTTTGGTCACTTTGCCAGGCGTAAGCAATGATTTTCTAAATGCCTCATTTAAGCGTGTGGCAAATGAGCTGTACGTGCCCGTTCATAGGAGTGCCACAGATTTTCTCTAATCATAAAATAAATATGTAAATATAAAATATGGCTGCCTATCATGAAGAGCATCCCTGGCACCAATTGAACTTTTGCCCTATGCAACCCAGAAGACACATGAGGAGCAGTTCAGTGGCTGACTGTTATCTGATGGCTGTCCTCAATAATGTGAAAGGCTAGGTACGCGCGGGTTCACGACCCAAATACTTCGATCCCAATCCAGCAAAGCATGGCTTAGCCACATCGTTTCCTACTTTCAAGATGACGTCTAGCATTTTCCAGTTGACTTTGCGCGCTTATTGACATTAATCATTTACAGCCTCTTGTTAAAATTTGCAACTAAACGTCCCGTACTTGTAATGCCACTCAATGTTGCATGTCTTAAACACTCTGTAAACAATCAGCAAAGAAAGGATGTCATTAAGCAGAACAAAGTACGCCGGTGAATAAGAAGTAAATGTTAAAATGAAGCTTGTTGTCAATATATAAAAATAACCTATGATTTTACACTTGTTTTATGTCTACAACAAATATTGCTTAAGTCAATATATTTATCATAGATAAAACTCTTTGATTCTGGGAATGATTTATATCCACAACAAATAATTTATAAAAAAAAATATAAAGATTTTCATAGAAAAATTACTACTTTTAAGCAAGTTTTCTGATAGAAGTACTTATTCTGGAAAATTTTAATGTAAAGCTCTTTAAATCTCTCCTAAGGCGTGTGCACAGAGTGTCTTCTGGTCGAGCATTCTATTAGGAGCTCAGCATTCTTACTAGTATTTTCTTTTTTCTTTTTTTTTTCTCTTATTTTTTCTTGTTTACGACTATTTGCTAATGACAATGCATGATACTCCTCTCTGGCAAAAGTAAGCACTTACTTACCAAATAGCTCTTTTTTACTTTATATCGTTCCTCAACACGAATGCAATTTTAAAAATTTTCCAGCATTTTTCATTTGTGGCTGTCAAACTTAATCTTTCAACGTAAGAACGGAAGGATGCGGATGCCATTCAATTTTTTCTTTGCTGATTTTTTTGTTGACTTTTGGTCTCCGTTGTGTTGTCCGCGCCATTTTGTATTATTTTTCATGTCTGCGCTATTGTGCGGCGTTAAAGTGAAAGTTTTACACTGATTTCGTGTCTGCCACTAAAATTTGCTGTTTATAATTGAGCATATAACTAGCGTAAAAGTTGCCCGGGTCTCTTGGCCTCTCTGACTGACAGCGTTCAATTCTCGGAGGCAGTGGCTCACGTTCCGAGCGCCAGGCCAGGCGAGGCCAGGCCAAAGCAATTTGAATGCTGCAACAAATTGTTAAGAGTATAGAGTTGCATAGAGTTGGCCAACAGTGCCACTTAACCTTAACATAGGCACTGACTGGCCTAGGCCCAATTCAATTCAATTCAATTTGCTCTTGATGCAACTGTAGTGTACATTCCAGGCCACCAGCAACACAGACAATGTTGTTGCCATGTCAAAGTCAGCGCGTAGCGGCACCCACCACATACACTCAGCGAAAAACTATTCTAAATTGTAAAATCTGCAAATCATGGTTGATTTTAATACCGGCAGTTTTTAGCAAGATTACAAGAAAAAAAAATAAGTTAATGAAAGTAGCTTTGAACTTTAAATAGACTAAGAATGTATATTCTGGGTGCGAGCTAATTAAATTTTATATAAAAATAAACTCAGGATTGCTTTTATAATAAATCATATAAGTAAATCTATTTTAGTTCGATTAATCCAATTCTTGTTCAAGTTATTCTTCTACATGTTTTGGAAAGTACATAAAAGCATCAAAGAAAAACTCTATGTCTGGTAAATAAATCTTGATTCAAGATGGATACCGGTTTGAGTTAAAAACTCTTGTTTTTTATGTTGAAACCAACTTAAAATTCATAGCATGCTGAGCGCGCTCTGTGAATCTCTGTATTCCTGAAGACGAATCTGACGGGATTCGAAATATATTGGAGAATATACTAAAAAAAAAATTGAAGTGGAACTGGCAGAAAACATATTTGAATTCAAAATAATGAATCGATAGTTTTTAAACAACTAAGTGAACACTTAGCTTATTCCAAAAACGTATTTCGTTTTCGCGATCTCTTTTTGATCTGGCACGTAGTTTGAGAACGGCTGACACCTTATCTCTCAATTATTTTGCTGAGTGTACTTAACAATCTGCTAACATGTCTACACACACACACACACACACACACACTCACACACACACACCAACATTGCCCGGCCTTGGGTAACAATTTGACAATAACGAGCTGGCCGAATGCCCGCCCAATTTTTGTCAGTGCCTGCCACCACAGAACAATAATAGCAACAGCAACAACAACAAGGAACAACCACAACAATTGTACTTTTCAATTGCCTTGTTCGGGCTGTCCAAATATTGTCCAGGTCCATTGGCTCAGTACGAGTGGTTGGCTCATTATAACTGGAAGCGCTCTTTGTCTTCGGCTTTGGCCTGGCCCATAAATAAATCTCAATTAAAGTGCAACCCTTTGTATACATATTTTGAGGTGGGTGGGGAATACAGGATAACAATCAATCAGCAACCACGTGAGTGGCAAAGGTGGCAGCAAGCAGCACCAGCAGGACTCTCATACTCCAACACCCTCCCCTCTCCCCATGGCTGAGCCTTCAAAAGTTGTCTCAGGTTCACACCACGCCCGACCATCTGCCAAAGCAGAGACGCCTTTTCGGCAGCCATGCTTTATTCTTTTGTATACCAACTGGAATCCGTCCCCGCCGCTGTATATTTAATCTTTTTTTTACTTTTTTGGACTCTCCGTTGTCCAGCCTAGACCATCGCTAAGAGTTGCACTCGCAGCCGCAGTCACAGTCGTTAAGCGTGACTTTCTTATTGTTGTTTGTTAGCTTTTTGCATACCGACAACGGTACAACAACAACAAACAAATAACTGTCTTGGCCATGACGAAGTTTAGACACACTTTCACAGCGAAGATATCAAAAAAGTTAAAGACTTGTGCTGAGCTAGTTCTCTTCACGTTTGCATAAGTGACTTATCCTTAGATTCGGTTTGCAAAGATTAATTTGGTTTAATTAAATTAAATTAAGAAAAAGGTTGTAAATAAAAACATTTTTTTAATTTTTGTTTGAATTTATATATATATATATATATATATATATATATATATATATACATAGATATAGACATAAAGATATACTCTACGTAGTCGGAATCATCTCCAGCAAATAGTTACATACTGCATAAGAAAATGAAAACTAAATTTTTGGCAAGTGTATAACAACAACAACAACAACAGCAATGAGAACGACGAGCGACCGACGCGACGTAAACAAAAAACCGAAGTAGCCAGAGCCAAAGCCAAATCCAAAGCCAAACGTTGCAGCGAAACCAAAAGCAGAACCAATACCAAAAACGATGGCCACTTGGCACCAGGCCTTGTCCCAGCAGCTCCATTCAGTCTTCGGCGAGATTTTATCGCGTGCGGACGTGTCTGCGGCTGGCTAAGTACGTGTGTATATTCACAACAGATTCACCAATTCACAGAATCAGCGAATAACAGACGCTAAACAGCTACTCGACAAGCTCAATGAATGCCTGCAACTTTGGCGCCACTAAACAATGCACTAAGCATACCAATTTGATTTAAATCAAATGCCAACAGCAACAACAACAACAACAGCAACGACAATTCAGTTTATGTTAATCAATATGAGTGCAACAAGAACATTAACAACAATAACAACACGAAGGTCTGCCAACTGGCGCTGGCTGTGGTAAGTAACGAATATTTGTCCAAGTTGGGCAGCTGCTCAGAATCGTAGCCACGAGAATCCTTTTTTCCTCCCCGTTTGAGTGGCAGCATCCGACAAGCTGACCTTCTTCGTTTCCGGACAATTCTCCTTTTGTATGCACTTCAAGCTGTATTCGGTTGCGGGGTATTTGGGTATTTTAGAATGCATTTTTATTATTTATTATAAATAACACAAGCTTTAAATATGCATAAATGACTCACAAAGCTGATATTGATTCGTGACGATTCCTAGAAGTCTTCTTACATGACTGGGTCTAGTTTTCTTTTACGAATTAATCATTTTATGAAAATTGATTTAAAATAAGAACATGTCTTTATGCTTAAAGTTTATGTGAACTGTTGATGTTCAAAGGTGTTTTTGATAGTATTAAAATAAATTTTATAATTTATGATGAATAAAAAATGAATGACATTGAATAAATTGAGAATTCAGATTAAAATTATTCTAATTCTTTCAAACGGCTTTACATCCATACCATTTTGTATTTAAATACATGTAATTTTCGCCAATTCGACCTAATTCGAATTTTATGTAGCTTAAACTTTGTGATTTTCCCAAACTTCAAGTTTTCATAGCTCTAATTTTAATTGTTCTAAATGGCATAACAAAAAGTTGGAATATAGAAAACAATGAAAAGCTTTAACAAACAAGTTGGTGATCCTTTTAAAGTATACCCCAACTTCTAATTTATATTTATTTGCAATGCTCATCTTATTTGCCGCTTTTTCGAATCAATATCAATAGCTGCTCGATATTAAATTGACTTTTTTCATGTTTGAGTTGCATACCGCAAGGAAGTCAATTTAAAGCAGCACTTTGTAGTTTGTGCATAGACTTACCCTGTGGGCGTGGGTTCTGTCTGCGTTTGCATCGCTTCCTTTGTCTGCGTCTGCTTTTGCTCCGGGCCATGAGCTGGCTTGGTCTTAGTTTTGAACCTTCGTCGATATATCTGTAGGCATCTGCGATGCTTGCGACTGGAAGCAGGTAGAGGCAGGTAGTGTTAAAGACATTAACTGTTTACTCCAAAAATTTTATAGGTGTTTTTTAGTCAGAAACGTTGTTAAAATGCATCAGAGGTCAAACAAAGAGGTGGACCACCAGCACCAGCACATACTTTTTGTTTAAAGAAAATTTATTGTACTTTTCCGGAATAGATTTAGTGCAATTAATCTCATTAAGAAAAAAAGATAAATTATTTTTTAAATAAACTTTCAAGGACTTTAACTATTCATTCCAAAAGCGATGTAGATTTTCGTAGTATAAAATGTTGTCAAGATTCCCTAAGTGTCGAACATTTATTGACCAGAGAACAAAGTTCTTATTGAAGAAAACGTTTAATGTAATCCGTAAATTGCAAAATTTCAGTTTATTCAATTCTCATTTAAAAAGAATATGTTCCTAAATCAAATTAACATGTTTACTTGAATTAAGATACGTACTAATCTAGTCCAATCACTATTTTTGAACTATTTATCCAACATAAATGATCAATTTTGAAATAAAAATGTTTTTTTCTTCTGAATGAAGAACTAGATCGTTTTTAATTATCTTAAATCGTATTTATGAAACGTAAACCATAAAACTCAAAATTAAAAAGTTGGAAATTTGTTGAAGTTCTCAATATTGGAGTCAACTTACCGATTGATATAAAGATGTTTAATCCGTTCTTGTGCATTGAGTTTCGATAATTCCTCATTGCGCTGTTTTTCCAGTTCGAGTATCTTAAATTCGACCAGGTGATCAATGGACTCGATGACATGCTCGAGCCAGCTGCTCTGCTTGTTGAGTGCCTCGAGTAGGAGGTGATGCGTCTTCTCATGCGGCCTCATCAGCTCCTTCACATCCTGCAGCAGCGTTGTCTGCGCAAAGCTATTTCTACTTTGCACTATTTCAATGGCCATAGTCTGAGTGCTGCTCACGCTGGTCAGGATGGGCTGAACCTCGGTTTGTGTCCACTTAACCTTCATCTGCTGCTCGATTTGTGTGAAGCGTGTGTCCACCATGAGGCGCCTCGTCTGACTGCCAATGGACAGTTGGTAGTGTTTGTTTGTCTGCTGGTGTCGGGATATCATCTGTTGGATATCCAGTGTCTGCACAACGGCATCAGTCTGCATGAAGAGCGTCGTTTGGCTGCCCTGATCTTGTGCTTGCATTTCCCATATCTCAAAGCTGGTTTGACTGCCGCAGGATTTGGCAGGACAACGCACGAGTCGTTTGCGCTTTTCAGTACTTCCGGTCTTGATGCGCTTTACTCGATTTATGGTCAGCCGACCATTTTGCAGCACATAGCACAGGATGTAGCTATGGATTGGGATTTGTGTTGTATTATTGTCCTCAAATCAGTTGTCCTTCGCCTTACCTCCGTTTGCCACACTGAATGCGCTGACGTCGTTGCAGCTTGCCCTCTCCGGATTTCGAGAGTTGTATTAATGCTCTTAAATCTATGGTAAACATTGCTATAACCAAAGACTATAACAATAATTCTATAGAACAAAACATTTCAACAATTTCGACAACAAATGACAGCAAAAAGAAATATTGTATGTATATATGAACTATCTATAAAGTCAAGCGAATTTTTTTGTTTGTTGTCTGTGGTATTTAAAAAGCCATTCTGCAAAGTTGTTTCTGTGTTCGCGTCTGGCCACAAATGTTCTGTTCGATTTCAACACGCAGCCCTTTTTGAATTTGTCTTTATAAACACGCAAAGTTTGTTGTTCTTGTTTGTTATACCCTTCAATTATTGAAAAATTGTGCATGTGGGCATGATTAAATTGTGGAAATGTATGTAACAAACAGCAGCAGACATCTTCGATACCATTTATTTTATTAAACAATATCGTTATTCTCAATCAGCAGAACTGGCCAATCTATTCAAGTCTTAAGTCAATACCTCAATTTGTAAATGCTTGTAATATATTGCTCGTGGCAGAAAAATCTCTATATATTAATCACATTTTTTGATTTGCATTCCGTTCTTGGAAATATTCTCAATCTGAGTGTGTTTGTTTGGAAGTGCGCCGATCGTTCACATATGTATATAGAGAATTTATTTCAGAACATTTACTTTGCATTAGTGCAGGGTATACTCATAGTCGACCTGTCCAGCTTAGAGATCTCTTACGTGTTTTGTTTTGGTAGATGTTGTTGCCGCTGTTGTTCTCGTTGTTGCTGGGGGCTTCTTTTGTGCTGGTTGCATTAATAATTCAAAAATGCCACATATGCTGTCTGGCGGCAGGACGCGCTCGCAAAAAAGGAGCTGCATTCGATTATTCTGCAATTTATCAATACGCGGCTGGACCACAAGAACTCGAACCCGAACCCGAACCCTAACCTGAACCCAAACCAAAATCGAAACCACAGCACACGAAACGAGTTACCAAAGTGTGGGGTGGCAACAATTGGTAGCCAATGCTAAATACGTGTCGATTGAAATGGATTTTGATCTGACTGCCTGATTTGCAATACTACAGTGCATTCGTTGTGCCATATGCTTAGCGACCAAGCGCTGAGAGTCAACGACTCTAAAAGACTTCGACTTCGACTTCAACTTAGACGTGGCCCATGCTCAGGCATCTATCAGCAGCAGCAGCAGCAGCAGCACCAATATTCCGCCTGGGGGGCGCATTGATTTTGTGTCTTGACTGAGCTCGGATCAAAGTACGCGTATGCTCTTGCAGAAGGAGAGAGAGAGTGTATTACGACCATGTAAATTCAAATGTAACATCCTTAACAGTAATTTCAATAAAAATTTATTTAAATCTCTGAAAGCATTGCATATTTTGTCAAGGTTTTCGTTAGTTTCTAATTTTCTCTAATTTGCAAATCACGTTGCACTGTGAAAATTACACATTGCCCATATAACCTTGTCTCGAACTTTCCACAGAAAATTACTCATTTCCCAATAGTTTTTTATATAGTCTTTAATGATAAGCACACATTTATTTTTTATTGCATGCAAATTTCTAATTTTTTCTAATGCTTATATTAGGCATGTTCCCAATAGCTTTGTCTTTCACGTTCCCAATAGTTTTATTGCATGTGAATTTACTATTTTTTTTTTTTAATGCTTAAATTAATTGAACCATTGAATATTATATATTTAAATATCTCGAAGATAGATTTTTAAATATTAAAGCTCTGCATTTTCGAAATAATTTTTTTTTTCGTTATCCAAATTTGGAGGTACACTTAAAAAACACATGTGTAAAACTTCTATTTATAGATTTTCGTAAATAAGTTATAGAAAATGAAATTTTGCCAGACATTTCAATATATTTTGCTGTTTTTTTTTTTTTTTATTAAATTATTTTGAAGCTGATCGAATAATAAATCAAACAGTTGCATAAATATTTTAGAAATTGTGCACAATTTCTTAGAGTATTAAATCTTCGTCACGCTAGGGAGGACAGCTTTCTTTAAGTTTTTATTTTATTTTTATTTTTTGTATTTCGCATAGAACGTTGCATGCATTATGTGTGTGAGAAACTTTACTTGGGGATGAGAGTCTTGTCTTGGGACCCGCTGCCAAATGCCAGGCACGTCGCTTCTCTGTGGTCGCCTTCGGTTACATTCGTTGCATAAAACTTCGTCAATATGCTTACATACATACATACATATGTATGTAAGCGCTGATATGTGTAGTATGTGTCCAGTATAATTTGTTGATTGAGTCGCTTTCGGCCTGGTCGACATGGGGATATGGTCAACTACTTAGTCGGTCAATAACTTTTTGCTGAGCGACATCGATTGGCGCAGCCCAATGCTTTTCTAGAGCACTCTGTCAGTCCGTACTTTCCTACATACTTTCTTGTCAATATGTTTTTCTTCTACTTACGACTAAGTGAAATTCTCTCACACCCCATTTGTCATCCATCCGCCCATCCATCCATCCATTCCCTTCCACTGAATCGCGTAGCGCATGTGACTTTCGTCTATGATCGTTTCCTCAACTTTTCATTTTGCACACACATATTACATTGTAATTGACTAGTTTGAATGTGTGTGTGTGTGTGTGTGTGTGTGTGTGTGTGTATTTTTGTTCGTGCTCATTTGCATTTTTAGCCGGTCTGCTTTGCGCTTTCTTCCTTATGAGTTGTGGGTCTTAATAACAACAACAGGAACAACAACAAAAATACAACTTTTTACAGTCTTCACTCTAACAAATATCAGTATCAAGAAAAAAAATTAATTTTTCAGCAAATCTTTTTAACACAACTTAATAAAAACAAAACAACAATGAATAGAAAATATGCCAAAAACTGTTCTTAATTCTTACATTTAATTTTGATTGGTTATTTTGCCAAATTTCAGGCAATTATTATCTATAAATACACTAAGCAATTTCCTTACTTTTTAAATTAGTAAGTTTTTTGGGACTTAACGGAAATAATTAAAACATTAGAACAAATACTACCGAAAAATATACCTAAAATTTTTCTTATTTTTTTAAACTTATTTAATTTTTTGTAGTTGTTGAAATATTTGTAATTATTTCTTAGAAGTATTAGCTTTAAATATACTAAAAACTTTTTATAGCTTTTACATTTATTTCATTTGGTATTCAATTGGAATACTTTAATTACTTTTCAACATCATAAGAAACTCTGTTTTATAGAATCGAAATTCAAAATATTCGCTCATTATCAATCACCTGATTGACCACTGTAGCTTTGCTCCACTGTAGTATGCTCCGGAGGGCCAGTTGTCAATCGGTCGGTCATTTGTACGCTGGGTTTACAATTTCAAAGGTTTGGCCGCCTCGCAAATTCAACACGAAATGCATTCAGTTGGCACTTGACTTGGATTACAGGCCAACTGCACACTTGGCAATCGAATGTGGAAGCCTCTGTCGTTTGATTGACCCTGAACCTAAGCCCCAAGCAGAATGCAGAGCGCTGACCAGAAACCCCAGTCTCAGCAAGCGGCTTAATCCCTTGTAGAGTTTCGCATATAAAATCCAAAAATACTGGCATATAAAAAGGGCCAACCATAAAAAATGTTTCATTTTGCAGTTTAAGCTGCTTCCTTTGCCTCGCTGCAGTGGCTCAGGCCAGCAATGGGAGCGGTAGCGGTAGCGGGATCGGCGGTGGCAGCAACTCTTCACCAAAGTCAATGGCAAGGCCAACGCCAGCGATTCCCAAGGATGCCACGCACATCTACAAATACAAAAGGCAGGACAAATACCAACAGCAGCAGTTGCACCAGAAGCAGCAGCAGCAGTTGCAGCTGCGAGGCGATGCTGTTGCAGCTCCTTCGCCTGGCGCAAAGCAACAAAAACCACTGACAAGAGGCGCACACGGACTCAACAAAAAGCTGCTCAAGTGAGTGTTGAACATAATAAATATATTTATCTTTATGTTTGCCGCAGATTAAATACCCTTGCAGATATATTAAAAAAGTTACAACTTTAATTCATAAAAAATACATTTTTAGTTGGTTGCCTATGGCGAGATGTTCACTCAAAAAAAGTATACATTGGATCGTAGTAAAATAAAATAAAACAAAAAAAAAAAAAAAAAAAAATAAAATATGTTTCTGAAGTTTAACTGCTTTTTTTTTAATAATTTTTTTTTTTGGAATTGTAGCAGAAAGAGTTTAAGAAGTATACCTTTTATATAGTAGGTATAAAACCTGTTGTATTATAAAGAATGTAAACTCCTGCTGATATATGAATGTTATAAATATTTTACAGCAGCATAATAAAGCGCGTAGCTTAATAGTTTCAGTTATTTTATAAATGATCTTATTTAAGTAACCGCTGCAAGGGTATAATGAATGAATATATTATTTGGCAGAGGAGAAAAAGGGGCGCATCCCTCATTTTGAGCTTAATTAATGCAACGTGTCTAGTGCCAAAGTACAAGAACAACAGCAAAACTGTTGCATGCCACAGTTGCTGCTGCTGCTGCTGCTGTTGTTGTTGTTGTTGTTGTTGTTTCTGGCGTGTCTGTGCGGCCATAAATTATATTATGAAATATTCAGGGTAAACGTTTGGAACTTGCCAGACAGACGAGTTGTCGCCCCACCCCCAACTAAAACCATAAATATAACTCTATTTTTCTGCATTTCATTGTCTCTTTCGTTGCTTTGCACTTGCAGCAAAATGGGCTTCATGAAGGTTAAGGCGCCCAACAGCCATAACCGGAAACGGCTGGCGGTTGAATCACGACGTCACGCATCACGGGATGATTCACATATGTTCATCATCAAGCTGCCGCCAAATCTGCACTATTATACAGCGCCCAGCAGCAGCAGCGGTGGCAGCAGCAGCAGCAGTTCGCGGAATGCATTGGATGTTGTTGCTGCCCCAAAGGTAGTGCCTCATCCGATGGCCAACAGTGTGCAACACGACAACGCACAAAAGATTTCGAATGCGCCCGGAATGGAGGCCGTTGCGGCAACAGGGGCGTCGGCGTTGAAAACTAACGGGAAAAAGGTAAACGGGATTCCATTAGGTCTTACACCAACAGCCACAACCAACAGAAAGAAAAAAAAAACAATCCAAAGAACTGGCTCTAATATCTCTTGCCAGTCAGCCAGCCAGCCAGCCAGCCAGCCAGCCAAAACTGCCCTGGCCCGGTCGATTCTTGGCCACGCCAACAGCCAACTGGCGATAAACATCGCGCGCGCATGTGCAGCAAAACAAATTGCAAAAAAAAAAAAAAAACAACAACAGAACAAACACACTTAAGACACACATGCATAAACACACATACACACATACATATGCATGTGTAAGTGATGGGTGCGTGTCGGATTTGTCCAACAACCAAAGAGCGCTCGTTGAAAACTACCAAAAATAAAGCACATAATTTCAAGAATATATTTCAAATGCAAAGCTGCATACAGCTTAAGCCAACAAATTATTTCCAGCATTCTCAGAATGAGTCATCAATCAAGAATATAATTTAAGTGCAGCTTAAGCAGACAATGTATTTCCCGACTGAGTCACTTAATTTCTGTAATGAACAACCTTGGGTTCAGTATTTGCATTTTTCATTTTAAGACAACACATCTTCATTTCATGTTGGTCTTCAGTAGATTAACTAATGTTGGTATTGATATGGTAAATTGAAATATTTTTGTTGATTTTAGAATGAACCACGTGAACCACGTTAAGTCCCGTTCTCACTTCTTGATGTTATTAAATTTTTGTAGAGCACAGATTTTAAAATCAGAAATTGCTGAATAATAAGGTAATATTGAGATAGATTTGGTTAATTATCAAAATAAGCCCCATTATCTTTTCTCAATAATTTAAATATGTATATGTATTTAGCTGTCATCGGTCCGAGAGATTGTGATATGTTTTTATCAAACGACATATTTGGTATGCCGTCGGAAGTTAACTTAACAGTGTCCAAGCAGTCAGCTGTGCAGATTGCAATATTGATAGTTCTCAATTTTAAACGTAAAACTCTTTATCTGTTCCTTTTTTTTTATCTCCAACACGAACATATCGTTTTGCAATGTGCGTGCTCGTGTCACGAAATGCAGCACGTCACCCAACACTGGAACAAACAGAAAAAGGGGGAACAAAGAGCAGCAAAATGAGTTACCCATTTGGGCCAAATGCATTTCGTCGAATGCTGCATTCATGGCTCACCCATATAGACAACAAATGGCTAACCGGCCACCTTGCGACCGACTTACCAACTTCGGACATAGCCTACAGCTTCCAGCAGAGACTCTTGTGGTAGTTGCCAGTTGCACCACTGGCCAGTGGCAGTCAGCAATCGACAGTCAGCATTTGGTAGTCGACAGTCGGCAGTGGCAATGCCACTGACAGGCTCGCCACAGTCACAGCTATTTATATACACAGCAAATTCCACTTTTTTTTTTATTATATTTATTTATTTTTTTTTGTGTCAATGTGATTGCTGGAAGGATGCTGCAGGCCTAAGAAATTATTACTCTCTCACGGTGCCTGCTGCAAATGAACATGCAAGTGAAGCCCATTAACCATTAAGCAAGCCAGCGATGCTTCAATTAAAAAATGCAATTAGTTTTGACTAATTTATGGTGCGCTTCAAGGCCTTAGGTATATACACAGATGTTCACTTATATGGCTAATGTCAATGTTGTAAGTTACTGTTACAGTCGCACATCTCTCTAACCCAAACCTCACAAGACACAACATTTATTTGAAGAGACTTTCAAATTGAAAGTACTGGGAAAACCCAAGTAAAGTCAAAAAGTCAAATGCGACATTTGCTCTGTTTAAGTATTATGTGTGGTCGGAAAAGGCACACAACACGAAGAAAATGTATTCCCTTACATAAAAAATAGTATGCAATCTTTCATTATTAATATAATTATTATTAAGAATCAATATTGATTATACTCATAGTAGGTCATTTTCCCAGCATTTCGTGCGCATTGCGATTGTAATAAAGAATAATGTGTATAATTTTAGAAAATAGCATGAGAAAATGTTCCACTTAGCGAAGATCGACTGTAATCTCACTTAAAATACTTACTACGCAACCTAATGAAATGCTATCAAATTCATTCAATTAATAAGGAATGCATGCTTTTTGTTTTTTCAGGTCTCGTTTCCGTTTAGCTCGAATGGCCGGCCGGGTCGTATCTATCATTGGAATCTGCCCGTTCTGAAGCAGGCGCTGCACAAGAAACCACATTTTGCTCACGTATCGCAAGAGGATCGCAATCGCTTGCTGGATATTGAGAACATACCGACGTGGCGCAAGCCCTGGGAGAATGACACCATCGAGAAGAGTTTCACAACGGGCAGCGGCAAATCCAAGTATAGAAAATCATTGAAGCAAAAATCACCCACATATTATGCACCCGCTCAAGCGGTTAACAAGCAAAGTTTCCACAAATACTTTGCGGGCAATGGGAAACCGAAGGGCTTCTATGTGATCAAGGAGCACCAGACGAAACCACAATTCTATCAGAATATCATATCATAAGTTTAACTTTCACTTAATTCGTATCCATCTATAAGACTGTGTGGTGTGGGCATCTACTAATTATATATATATAAACATTTTTTTATGTATACAACTCGATTAACAATTGAATAACGGACTACGAGTTGAGAGTTCCAGTCTTAGTTTCGAGTATTTCCGTCCTGACATCAAACTAGCAATGTGGAGATGTATTTTCTTTATGAAATCAACTAATTTTTATATATGAACCTGTGACTATCAATCAACTGGAAATTATATAACACTTATATCAGCTAATCGTATGTTTAAGTGCATGTACGAATTTGTTTTGATAAATAAATATGACGACTGATTTAAACATGCATTTATTTATTTTATATTAGCACACTTAAGTAAAGTATTTGAATTCTACATCAAGTTGATTAAAGCTGCTCAAGAAAACATTAAATATCTCAAACTCCACAAATTTGGGAGAATACAAATAAAAAGTCACGAATAGTGACTCACTTAGAAACAGTTGTCTTGGAACCAGATAAATACTTTTTTATGTATCTACTTAAAGTAATCATGTTCTTAATTTAGGATGCCACTGCTTTAAATAAAGAACAATCGTACATAACTGCTGCAAGCTTACATAAAAATATAATTTTATTCGAGTACAACAATTATAGTCAATTTTTTTGCTGAGTGCATATAACGCGCTGCCCACAGTTTATTGACACAGAACCCAAAACAAAACAACACAAAGAGTTGACAGCCCAGAGCAGATTGACACTCAGGTCCGAGATTCAGATACAGATACAGTATGCGAAAGAATGCCCCAATGGCGCCTGAAAGCAAAACTTGATTACATTTTTTTATTGCTCTTTTTTTGGCAACTCCTCCCGAAGTTGTTCAAGTGGCGTAACGTGAGCAATTTTGTGAAGAATTTTGCTGGCTAATTATATGATGTGTGCCTTGTCGCCCTGTACTCGTGCCTGGGAGTGCTCTGGCTGAGCCCTGAGCTAGATCGCCGCATTAAGAGGCAGTCAGTCGCCTGGAAACGGAAATGAGGCGAGCGAGTTTGCGCATGCTCAGTATCTCATTTATCAGATAAAAAAAGCTTATAAACACACACACACACGCAGACAGACAGATATATATATATATATATATCTGCAAGCATGTTTTCATGTCGCACGCATTATAACAATAATCTTATATAAAATATGTTCTTTCGGGAAACGACAAAAAATAAGACGGCCGAAGCCGCACCTCCAAACTGGCGCATAAATAATGTTGTTTTATTCTATTTACATTTTTCTTTTTTTTTTGCGACTTTTGCCGCATAATTGTTTTTTCTTGGCTTGCCTGGCGATTTTCCATCGCTGCTGCTTCGGCTGCTGACTCACGTACAATGAACTTTTCACCCAGCGACTTTGCATGTGTACACTGCGAGAAATATAACAGTTAATACGTATGATTGGGTATACAATGATTAAAATAAATTAAGATAAACGGCTCGTGTGCATGATCTGGGTCGAAATGTGCCAAAAATACTACGAAAGAAGAAAGAAATTAAATTTAGTTGATTTTAAATTAGAACACGAAAGATTTAAAATCAACAAAAATTATATACTATATATATCATTATATATCATATCATTATTATTATATATTATATATATCATTATGAACAGTGGCTGTGAACTGAATATTCCACATTTCTGGAGTATTTTTGTCTCGGAAAAGTGAACATCAGTGCCTACGCCTATCTAGATACCACAACTTCAGACTCATCTTTCGATAGGTATGTATATATATAATAATAATCAGTGAGTTTTGTCAGGATATATTGGTAAAATAGAATTGTTTCATATGCAAACAAATCTTCGACTGATTAAGCTGAAGTCAGCTATTTAATAGAATGGTTCGATCCATTCGATACCCTCGTCATAAGTCATGGAAGTTCAAGAATATATATAATTTATGAAGTCGGCATGAAAATGGTGTAGAATATTTATCTCCTTTTATTCTGGGATTTTAATGAGCCCAAAATTGGCACGTTGCTTGAAAAGCTGACGAAATGATTTGGGAAAGTTAGCTCGTGGTAAAAAAGTATTAATCGTGATCCATAAATCCTTTTCTATCAAATTTTGCTTATATTTTTTATGCAAACTCGTACCAGATAAGAAAATAACTCACTACCATTTTTCTTACAGTGCACATGTATCTGTAGCTGGCGCATTAAGTGCCCATCTTAAGTAGATTTAATGACTTGTTCTTTTGTGGCCAAGAAAAAAAGGCAGAAAAGTGCAAAAAGAGAATGAAACATAAATCACTTTTATGACAAATGCCATCAGCTGATGAGCTTATCGACAGGGCGGGGCGGGAGGAGGGGCGTGGCGTCAAGTCTGTTTGGGATCTGCAGATCCATTGATTATTTTTTATGGCCAGAACGAATGCAAATTGCCAAGCAGCGCATAATCCTCCTCCAATCTCCTTACCGTCTCCACCGGTGACAACAGTTATATCAAGCAATCAAATGCCACATTGCAGTCAGATAATATTCGTTGCGATAAATGTATATTAATACCAAACTGCGAAACAAGTACAAACAAGTCAATCTTTGAGTCTTGATGCAAAACGATAAAGACCACTTGCCGCAGTAGATACAACACGTTAACGCCATTCCATTTCCGCCTGTCATATCAAAATAATTATCTCAAAGTGTTGCTTAGAGCCAAGTACCAAGAACTATGACTACGATATAGAAAAAAAAAATAAGAATAAGAAAAATCCACCAGCAACAAAAACAACAAGGGAGGCAAAAGCAATCACTAACGGGGCAGGTTTGGTTTGCGTGCGAAGAGGCATCAACAAGCTTGATCTGCAGAACTTGTTTTACACGCAATCTTGATTCCAATTATGCAATTTCGAAATGCGAACTAATTAAAATAGCGTTTCACTTAATTGTATTTACATTTGGTTTTGTGAGAGTGTGTCTTAATTTGATCACATGCATGTATGTATGTCAGTGGGTTAGATTAACATACAAATCTATTAACTTATATGAGGCAAAATGCTGTTATTGAAATGCAAGAATAATAATATTTAATTTCAATTTCAATTTAAATTCAAATTTAATTGACGTTGGCTGGCGCCATCTATTTGGCATTTGTATTTTGGCTAAGCAGAACAGGGCTGCCATTGCATCATCGATAACAGTTGGCAACGCTTATCACACAGCTGATTTTTAAGACCGGCAAACTCGCCAAAACTAAAACAATACAATTTATTCCATGTCCTTTAAACTACGCGACATAATTCTCAACACACATGTGCCGCTAGTTCTGCGGGAGTTCCACAACCACTGGGAATGCTTTCAAGACTCGCTGCAAGAGTGGTGCGCACGCTATGACAAAGCTTCAAAGGATTCCAGTTTGCCGGTGTTTGAGGCAATTTCCATTGCGGATGGCGGCACGCCACAATGGGAGCGAAAGAGATCCCGTGCCCCGATGACGATGCAACAGTTTCTGGATAAATATGCCTCAGAAGGGGTGGGCAAAGAGGCACCCACCGAATGGGCCGCCTATCAATACAAGCGAGCTGACGAACTGCCTCCGAGCTGTTTGACAGGCATTGATTTCAAATGCTTTGGCTTTGCAGAGCATCAAAATGATTACAGCTTGTGGCTGGGCTCGGCGTGCGCCAATACGCCGTGTCACTACGACACTTATGGCGTCAATATTGTGGTGCAGGTCTTTGGCTGCAAATCCTGGCTGCTCTTTCCGCCCGAGACGCCGCTGCAAAGCACTCGGATTCCTTACGAGGAGTCCAGTGTCTACTGCTTGGAGAACTTCTATGCGCCGGCGCCGCATAAGCTGCGACATTATGAACAGTTTCAGGCGCAGGCTCATCACTGCCTCTTGCAGCCGGGCGATGTGCTGATTGTGCCACGTCATTGGTGGCACTACGTGGAGGCGGCCGAGACATCGCTCAGCGTCAACTATTGGGTGCCGCTCAAAGCTGACATGGATCAAACACTGAACGAGCTGTTGGTCAAACACATCGTGGAAAGCTTTGTCAAAGGCGAAGGCGACGAAGTGAAACAATATCTGCTGAATCCCAATCAGCTGGACGAGATTGCGCCCTCCGCCAGCACACTCTTCGACCAGTTCGAGCGCGCAGTGCAGCAGCAGAACTTGGCCGGTGGGCGCAAACTATGGACAAGTGACTATCTCAGCCAGAGCAAAGTCCAGCAACTGCTCGACAATGTTGACGTGCGTTTGCGCACCGTCGATGTCATGTCCAAGGAAGCATATTCGCAGCTCCTGGAGAACAATTCCAAGCGATCCGATGCCAGCTCTGAGCAGCAGGTGCTCAGCTCAACGCTGGAGCATTTGATTAATAGCATGTGCTCTGCGCGTTGCATTGCAACGATCAAGCGAGAGTTCTATCGGAGATTGGGTCAGAGTGAGACGTAACGTTTATTGTGATAGGTATTTGAGATTAAAATCCAAGAGATTAAAAGCCTTTAATTTAAAATATTTCTATGATACAATTTGAAACACAACATGAGGATGTATTGCATTTAATGCCTTGACCATCGATTGGTTGCCATTGAATCTAGATTCACCAAGAATATATACATATACATATATATATATACCTTTATATTTATGCAAATGGAGCCACGGGCTAAACACAGTGCGGGGGGTAATATATTTATGTGAGTGGGATCTGATGAGCACTTTTTACCAGCCGGGTGGCTTCTGGTTGGGATAGCCGCCCTGTTGATGCGCAAAACTGCCCGGATAGGTGCCATAGCTGCCGGGTGGTGGACCCTGTGGGAAGCCACTATATTGATAATCTACGAAAATGACAATAATTTAGTGTTGCCTTTAGTTGAAGTACTTTTGGGATACTCACTGCCCGGATATGGCAAGGTGGCATACGGATTGAAGCTCTGCGGCATGGGTGGTGGCACGTAAGTCGGATACGGCACTCCTGGTGAGGCGCCATATGGAATCGGCATGTGCACCTGCGCCGGATACGGCATATTTCCTGGGGCCGTAGCGGCGGCTGTTGCGGCTGGAGCACCAGCAGGGGGCATACTTGGAATATCTAGCAAGAGATAAGAACATAATGAGGTAATTAGATAAGATAAGCAAAAGACAATCAAAAACTTCTGTGTGATATCAAATGACTGTTGTGACTAAGGTCATTATATATATAGATTTTGGGGATTTACATTTTAGAAAGCGCTGTGAGTAATACTGAATATGATATTATCTACTACGTAATGGCGCTTAAGAATAAATGTATGCAAAATTGAGGAACTTATATGCATGCATATATCTATTAGCTTGCCTTTAATCGGTTTAAGAATATTATATATCATATATATAAAAATTAAAAAAAAAGGAAAATAAATAGGCGAATTTAACAAAAGCTTATAGTTTATAAATATACATAAACGAGCTCGACAAAAAGATGCCCTAAACTCAGCTTTTAAGTACGTAGTATCTGATATAAGTTTGTTCAAAATGAAAATATGTTTTGGTTAACATTAATTTATATTTCTCAAACGATCGTATCTAGATGAATAAATATATATTATATATGTGTATAAAATTCAATTGAAATTCGATATCATTTCAATTGTGCCTCTTACAGCATTCGAAAATTGATTTCTATCGATATTTGTGAAACCGAAACAATTATCTGTCTTTGAAATTATTATATTCCAAACTTAGTCTTTAACTCTTATAGACTCTGAACTGGCGAATATGGCTAGATCACCGCACCATTTGATGCTGATCAAGAATACATATATACGTACTTTTGCACAACTTAAGTAAACCCCCATAAAAAGGCAAACTTTGCTGCTATGCAAAATATACCAGAACAGAGGAATAGAGTTGATCTTGGATTAGGATATATATATATATATATTTATATTTATATAACTTACCGCTGCCACTTCCCGATGTGGATGCATAGTGTGATGGTAGAGATGGTGTCGCTGGTGGCGCCTGGCGACTGGACTCTGTGGTCAGATCCTTGAGCAGTTCCTCCTTTTCGGTTTTGCGTGCAAAGACAAAATCACTAATCTTATTCTGAAAGACGACAAGCAACTGGGTCAGATCATTATAGAACTTGGTGCCCTCCTGCAGATTGCCAGAGAGCTGAATGTAACTGTCGTAAGCAGTGGCCAGTTCCTGGTACAGCTTGTCGCGCGATCCGCCGCAGATGCCCGTCTCCGAGACGAAGGCGCTGTGGGCGCTCTGAATGTCGCTTACAAGCGGTTGCTGTCGTTCCACGCTCTCTTTGACCTGCTGCTGCAGCGGATTCAAAGTCTGGCCGATGCGAGCCAACGACAGGGCGGGCTCATCGATGGCGCCATCCTTTTGCAGGGCCTGCAGAAACTCATCCTTCATGTCGAACGTTGCCGACTTGAGCTCCGATTCGATGGTATCGCGTTCCGCCTTAATCGTTTCGACGGCCTCCATCAGTTGCTTAAGACGTTGCACACTGGAACAGTTGGGATCCACACTGCCGCTGGCCGAGGGCAACGATTGATGGATTTGCTCCGGTGGCAGTGAGAGCAGCTCAATGCCCTTCTGGTTAGCCTCGAACTTTTGGCGCACCACCTTATCGGCCTCGATGGCATTGGTGATGACCTCGCGATACTTCTTCGAGTTCGTGCGAAACATTTCGGTCAACTTGTCCGAACTGATGCGTGTCCAACGCTCCTTGAACTGTGCACGTAACTGATTATCCGAATCGCGTTCCTCGTCCAGCAGACGCTCCGTTTCATCGAGGATCTCACGATTGCGATTCAGCAGCTCAGGCAGATCTTTGAGCAGCGACTGCACACTCTCAATGCCACCCTTTTCGCGCACTTCGTTCGCCTTCTCCAGCAGCGATGGCGGCAATCCACTGTTGCTGTCCGTCGACTCGACGGCGGCCGGCAGATTCAAGCTGGCCAGGACGGCATTTAGGGTTTGCGTAGCGTCGCGCAACTTCATGATCTCCACGTTGACAATCTCGTTCTTGCGCATATCGGAAGCGGTCAGCGCACGATGCAACTCAACGGGCACCAGATTCTTGAAGATGTCCCTAAAGTTGGCAGCCATTGGACTGGCCATGGGCAATGGCTTCGCCAGCTGCGCCTTGCCCGGTGAAGCAAGTGTGCTCAACTCCGGTATCATCTCATTGTAGATAAACTCATTGTCCTTGGTGGACTCTGCTAGATTCCGCTTGGCTCGACTAAAATACTCATCCAGATAGTTCTCGTTGCCGCCACGCGACTGCGCTGCCTTGAACAAATCGATCGCATTGCGCAGACGCGCAATTTCCTCGCCAATCCGCTTCGCGGAACGACAGACAAGACTCTGATATAGCTGCGTCAGCGCATGAAAACCCGCTTGCTTGCCAGCCACAGTGGGTATCCAGTCCTTTTCCCACAGACTGCGCACCGACTCCCGCTGCATGGCACGTAGCACATCCGCATAAAACTCCTCCCCCTGACAGCAGAGTTTC